>JAQGBW010001704.1:0-23797 GCA_034698625.1 Julus scanicus | reverse complement strand
GGGGGAAGGGGGTGTATGTATGGTCCTCGTTTTTACCAAAGAAAATTTGCGTTTTTGCCTTGGAAAAATTGCGTTTTGACCATACAAAAATTGCGTTTTAACCAAAGAAAATGTGCGTTTTTGCCAAAGAAAATTTGAGTTTTTACCAAAGAAAAATTGCGTTTTTCAGGTTTTCATGACAATTCCAAAAAGGCATTTTCAACATTTAAAATTTTTTTCACACATATTCCGGAGGTCCGGGGTATTTTTCCCCTCTCCCCCCCCCCTCCCCCCATGATCCCCCATCCCTTCCCCCCTATCCTCCCCCTCTCGTCAGGCCAGTACATCTGGAACTTGAGACGCAGCTCGGTCTCAAGCTCATGCGATTTGAGAAACCAACATAATGTCCAATTAACAACTATGTAAAAACTATAGCCCAAATATGGGGCTCCAGGTTGAAGTTGTCTTAGCTCTGATCTCTTTTAGATTTGCTAGGCTTTTTCAAAAAAATGTTGCTGATTCTCCTCGCGTTACTGAACTGGGAATTGAATGCATGTTTGGGGATGAAAGTGATAAAGAATGGTTATGAAAGGGGAGACCGAGCAGGAATATGAGAGTTTGGATGGAAGAGGGGAAGCTGAGGAAGACGAGTAGGGAATAAACCAAGGGAGAGAAGAAAAAAAAAGACCCATACTGTACATGTACGTGACCACCGTGCAATGGAGATATATGAACCAAGGGGACAAAGAGGTCCACTGTGAAAGGAGCGGAGAGAAGTGGCAATAACCCAGACAGCTTGTCTAAGTTAACCTTGCAGGACCAAGTTTGGAATGGCCAATTTCGTTTCGACAAATAAAAAGTTCATTACTTCTTCTCGGTTTCACAAATGGTGTCTCTTCTGTAGCTTCTACATTTTTATTTTTCAATTTGATAGATGCCCAATTGCCATCATGAGAATTGCACCGAGGGTATTCTGAAATGGCAGCAGCATACTCTGTGGATTTTCTGAATTCCTCACAATCCTGTGTCCAACCTCTGATGGATTAAGTCACATTTTCTCATGAACCAACTGTGTTTTTTTGAAGAATTGGTCCAATGCGCAACATTTTTGTGACATTAGATCCACAAAGCCAATATGCATGAAGGTCCATAGGAGTTCACATGCATTTCTAGTTTAGTTGAATGATCTTTTAAAAGTTAATCTTAGGGGCCATTCAATCAGGACCTTCAAAAATTGACTTCCCCAAGACCCCCCTTTCCCCACTCTTTTCTCTTTCCCCACTCAATTCTTTTAAACATACAAACCCTGGTGAAAAATACAATAGGAACTAATAGAGATTTCTATTGGTTTCTATTGTTATTTGGACACTTTATTGGTTTTAATTGTTTTCTATGGTTCCTGTATTGACTTCTATGGTTCCTGTATTGACTTCTATGGTTTAGCTGTATTGACTGAACAATACAAAACCTTAGAAAACAATTGAAACCAATAGAAATTTTCTATTGATATCAATAGAAAAATGTTCCAAATAACAAGGAAGACATATTCTATAATTTACAAGAACCAGTTTCACAAGATGTTACCAGATTTTTCTTATTAACGGAAATTTCCTGACCTCGAAGGGAAATTCCAGCATAATTCCCGACGTTTTAAAAATTCAAGTACGTTTGGGACTGGTGTCCATTTCCCCCTTCACTGACCTTTAAACAAATTGAATATTGAACAAATTGAACAAAAAATCCAAAAACTGGAAAATACAATCATTAGGGGACATCCATAATGGCTTCCCCTTCCTCCCCCTGTCTACATGGTGTCCACCCTCCCCTACCCCCTCTTGAGGACGTCCTTTTTTGAATGGGGGCGATATCATTTCCTTAAAGAACAGGATGATATGGGCAATCGGCCATAAAAACTGAAAAACACCATCATTTGTGGACGTCCATAATAACTCCCCCCCTCGATCCTCCCTCTTTTCTCGAGATTTTACCATTTAGAAAGGTCAGGGTGGAGAACAAAATATAAGGTTTTCAATGGCTTGAGATCCTTAAATTTTAAGGATATTTATCAATATTGCTACATATATCTAAATTTGAATTATCTTCTGGTATCCCTCTCTGCCTCTGTGCTCTTGTGACCTTAATTGACATGTGGTGCACGCTGAAAAAATAAATTAAACTCTTTAACAGGATAAGCTTTTTGTCCTTGGCTGTCATTTTCATTTCAAAATTCCTTCTGCTGTCATACTGAATATACTTAGCTCGATCGTTCATTTGGTGACTTACTAACTGTTCTAATCCAGTTCAGAATCGAAAAATATATTTGACTCCCTTTTTACGATATTTCTAGTTGAGTTTTTGCCACAAACTGTGGCATTGCATGTTTACTTGACATTGTACATTCAATTCAGGGACATTAGTTGTTGGAGGATTTAGTGTTAATATTTTGTATCCGCCATTTGTGTAAATATCACGAGGTTTCTCGAAATTGTTCTGCGTATTGAAGGACTTTGCTGCTCGACGATGGAGAACGTAACTCACGTTCTCATGGGAAGTCATTATGTTTCTCATCTTTTATACTACTATATAATTAAAGCTTGTGAACTGCAACTATAAAAAGAGAAAACTGTTTCTCGCAGCTTGTTTTATGTGAAGGACAAGGAAGAAGAAAAAAAAAGATTTCTTCAAGCTAATAGATTGGAACGATGGCATTGAAGGATAATAACCTGAATATGTCATAAAAGATAACCAGAAAATTCATTACTAGAAAGTAGATTCGCACAATTCTTATATCATTGTTAGTTTGTTACTTTCCATGGTGGCTGCTGTTTGCAATGGTTTAAAACTTTGGAACCTATATGTGGAGAATCATTCTTCTTGAATGACACATTGACAATGTCTGCTCACATTTCAGATGTTACTTTAAGCATCGATGTAAAACAAAATTCTGTAAAAAAAAATCCATCAAAAGGCTTGGATCCTTGCTGGTAAAAACTTCTTCTTGATTGCATTGAATATAAAAATCAGCCTCAAGCCTTTTGCCAGTCTGTTGTCTGTACTGGTTTTGATACGTGAGGAGATGCCAGATTTACTTTTTTTTGGATCAAGTTGATCCCATCAGATATTGTGAAAGTAAAGCTTTTGGAGATACCAAGGATGCACCTGGCATTTCACTACAAAAAACAATATGAAGTAGAGATATTTCACATTTCTGCCATATTGGCCTGCTTTTTTATTTTAAGACTTGATTCATTTCTCACAATGTAACGTGACATGCTTTCTTGAATTTGAAAAGTGGGACTTGAGTTGTGTTTTTTGTATCTGACAAGCGTTTTTATTGAGATAAATATGCACGGAATTATTAATGAAAGGAATTAAAATCTGGGTATATTGTGAGGAATTAATGTAGTGGAAACGAGATGAATAAACCTTGTTGATGTGCATTCTGTTTATTGATTATCTTAATTTTCTCTTTTTCAGTCGCTCGATTTTGATCGGGATGGGCTTACCAAAATGAAAAAAGCAGTGAAAGCGATTTTTAACAGTGGCAATTGTGAGTTCAGCGCCCTTTGCTTAAACAATAATTAATCATGCATGCTCATTCATATTAAATTATGACTTATTTGTTTTTCGTTTTTGCTCTGTTTTTCCATCTCGTTCCAGCTCATGTAGATAACGAAGGATATTTGTCGCAGGCTTTAGAAAAGCTCGGTGCTAATGCAATGATGAAGGATCAAGAACCAGACATTGGTAAAGTATCCCTTGTATTTGCTAGACATAATAGTAGTAATTGTCTTCTGACATTTTTAATAAGTGCATCATAATTTTAATCTAAATGTTATTTTACCGCCTTTGTTTTGTCTTTTTTGTCACTCGAACTACGATTATATTATGTATAATGCAGAGTTGGTCAAATGACAAAGTATGTTTTGTGCCCTTTCCAGTGAGCTTTGGTTTGTATTAACCAGTTGCAATGTTATTCATTCGTTATCAAGTGGAGAGGCCTTGTTTGGGATTTAATTATAGACATTGTCTAGAAAGATGTAAGGCTTTATTGCATGCCTAATTATAGCCATTTGTGTGCTCGCACAAAAGCAATATGGTTTAATTCACATCTAATGTCAGATTAAAAGCAATAAAGTGTACGTGTTTTGTTTTTTTGCAAAGTGTAGTAGACTAATGGTTCATTTTTCAATTTTAGGGGCTGCTTTTCTGAAGTTTTCCGTGGTTACCAAAGAGCTTTCTGCCCTTATGAAAACACTGGTAAGAATGTTGATAACAAGCCGGTATGGAAAAGGAAAATTCAATTTTAGCGTTTGGTAACGTTGGTAAATTTCAGATGCAAAATATAAACAACATTGTAATGTTTCCATTGGACAACCTTTTGAAAGGAGATCTTAAGGGTGTTAAAGGAGTAAGCGTGCTAACATATATTAGGATGTAATTTGTCTGCGGCGTCATGTTCCTTATCTGTCCACTCTCTGTGTACCTTAGGATTTAAAGAGGCCATTCGACAAAGCCTGGAAGGATTACGAGACCAAGATGACCAAATTAGAGAAGGAGAAGAAACAGCAGGCGAAGGAAGCAGGACTCATTCGTACTGAAGTGACACCAGCTGAGATTGCAGACGAAATGGAAAAAGAGAGAAAGATGTTCCAGCTACAAATGTGCGATGTTAGTGACTTGCGCATTAAAACGAATGCCCCATGCCACATTTTCACATATTTGTAATGCACACTATATTGTCTTTTTTTGCGCTTAACATTTTAGTACTTAATAAAGGTGAACGAAATCAAGACAAAGAAAGGAGTCGAGCTGTTACAGCATTTGGTGGAGTACTATCATGCACAGAATAAGTACGTAAACAGGAATATAAACTTATTGTAAGATCAGACTGAAAATTAATTTGAACGAAGAAAATAGCTGGTTTTGCTTATTTAATCTTTGTTATTAAGAATAATGTATTTCAAAATTTGTTTGCTGAAATTCTCGACTGTGTGTTTCTTCTATCGTTGTGTCGCAAAAGTTTTCAATAGACTCGAAAATTGGTTTTTAAAAATTCAATTCTAGTAATCTATTTAGAAGTCTAGATTGTACTAGAGTTGACCACAGTTGCCTTTTAAAAAGTAACAAATTTTGTTGTGCTCTCTCTAGTTTCTTTCAAGATGGACTTAAAACGATAGACCACTTCAATACTTACGTGGGCGAATTGTCGGCAAAATTACAAAAAATTCGACAGAAACAAGACGAAGAAAGAAAAAGGTTGATGGAGTTAAGGAACATGTTAAAAAGTTCTTCCACGTTTGATCGAGAGGTTAGTTGTTTATTGAGCTATCAGAGGAGGGATACTGTTGTAGTTATAATGTAGAAATGATGGTTTGTTTATCCCATATCCTTTCCTTTTTTAATTTACGGCAGAAGCCCGATGGAAAGGGGATGAAGGTGGGATCCACGTATATGTCGCTCACATGTTTTTGTTCTGATTGTTATGTGCTCTTGTATGGTTTTGTCCCACACTTCAGTGCTGTGTCTCAACCTAAATTACAATATTCAGTGTTTCTAGATTTTATTTTAAAATTACAAGATGATTGTTTAAGTACAATTTATTTTAGTCTGGGCTTGCATTTGGATGTATCGGTGATTGTTGCCATAATTTAAAACTGACAGATTCTTATCGATTGTCTTTTCCACTTCAGTCCACTAGCACTCAAAGTGGCTACAGTTTGCATCAACTCCAGGGTAACAAGGTGCACGGTTACAATAAAATTGGACACCTGATGAAAAAGAGTGAAGGCAAGATGAGGAAAGTTTGGCAAAAACGACGGTGTGAAATCCGAGACGGCTTCCTCTATATATCTCATTCGGATGTAGGTTCCGAATGACATTTCGGTCATCCGCTTTTACGTTGCTCGTGCTTAATTGTCATGCTAATTCTGCAAACGTTTTCTTGTTTCAGGAAAACAAACAGCCCACCAAATTAAATTTGCTCACCTGTCAAGTGAAATTAGTTCCTGAAGATAAACGCTGTTTTGATCTCATTTCTTGTGAGTTATTTTTCTGTTCCCCTAATTGTCATTTGCGGCTTGATATTAACAACCGTTTTGATTTCTATTGTAGATAGTCGAACTTACCACTTTCAGTCAGATGACGAAACTGACATGGAGGCATGGATGTCCGTTCTTATTAACTGCAAGGAAGGTGCACTAATGAAGGCATTTGACGATTGCGGAAAAACAGGAAATAAAACGAACCAGAGTCTCGTCGAATTACAACAAAGTATTATTAGGCAAGTGCAGAGGTTGCCAGGTAACGACAGGTGCTGCGACTGCAATTCACAAAATGGTAAGTTATGGCGAGTCGATATTTGGAGAGCCTTACGTTTAAAGAAATATTCAAAATATTTTATTCATTGTTTGATTAGATCCCACTTGGTTATCCACAAATTTCGGCATTCTAACATGTATCGAGTGTTCCGGAATACATAGAGACCTCGGAGTCCACATTTCTCGAATACAGTCATTAACACTAGATAATATCGGCACCTCGCAATTGCTCGTAAGTTACCATCAGTGTTTACACTAATGTAAATTGAAATGTACCTCAATGAGGATGGATACTTTAAAAACTTAGTCATATTTTAGTAAAATTTTGATTCGTCGTTTATTTCTACGCAAAATAATTGTAAAAAAACAACTATTTGATACCCAAAAATAGCGGTTAAACCTCTGAATGTCATCTCAATTCTTGCAGCTTGCTCGTGTTGTCACTAATTCTGGATTTAACGACATCATGGAAGCAGCGCTGCGTCAGACTAAGAAGCCACACGCTGGAAGCTCCATGTAATGTTCATAAAAGTCACGAAGTATTGCATTTACTCGGCTTCAGCAATTAAATTATGGTTTGTGCATTTCCAACAACTTTAGGGAGGAACGATACGAGTTTATTCGAGCCAAATATGTGGAGAAGAAGTTTGCAATTCATACTTGCGGGAACAAGACCGATCTGCTTAACGAACTAGAGCATGCCGTTTCCAACAAGGATATTCATGATTTGCTGCAAACTTTTGTCGAAGGAGCAGATTTAACAGCAGTGTTGCCACACTACAGTGTACGTTCAGGCATTTATAATTCTAATTAATTGCATAAAGTGTATTGCAGCCTGATGTTGTAACTGTACTTTCCAATCTAGGACACAGCTGGCACTAGTCTCCACGTTGCCATAGCACAAGAAGATGGATCTTCGTTGCACATCGTTGATTTCCTCGTGCAAAACGGGGCCCCCATCGACAAGCAAACCCTTGAAGGAAATACACCGTTGCATTATTGTACGATATACAACCGAACAGAGTCCATGAAATTATTACTAAGGAGCGGCGCAAATGCTAATATTGAAAATAACCAGCGCAAAACACCATTGGATATTGCCAAAGAAAATGGCTTTTCTTTGTGCGAGGAGCTGGTGCGTTATTTTCTAGCACGTAAATGAATATATATTTTTTGAAAACTTCGGTAACATCATTCTCCTTTGTCAGTTGCAACATGCCCTGCAGAATAAAAAGGAACTGTTTGAAAATGTCAACATTGACTGGGGTTTGTCACAAGATGATGGATCAACTGATTTTAGTGATGATGAAATTGAGGAAAAGGTTTGTGTCAATGTTATTAAAAGTTGTCTGGCTTGAGTGTTTGAAACTATCCTAGAGGAAGAACCAGTATGTCCATAATGGTTCGATTATTGGCCGTATGATGAAAATATTAAATAAATAAAAGCGTATACCGAAGACTCCTTGTAGTCTTGTCGTTGTGTTGTCATTCGTATAAAAATTATAAAAGCTCGATCAGTGAAAAAACTTTTCCAGGACAAAATCTTCTTTTCGCAATTACAACAAAAAGATTGAACGATTCCAAATATTTATATCGCCCTGCTTTAAAGTCATTTTCCATCACACGCACCGAACAAATCCTGTTATTTAAAACCTGTCGTTTTAGGGAGGAAGTTCTACACCTGAAAAGAAAACCAGATCTAGGCCACCTAGTTTTGCTGGTGCAGATTCTCCCACAATGCGATCTCGTGTCGGGACTGCGGATAGCAACAAGTCTGGATCCAGTCCAGTGGCAACTATCCGCGCATCGACTACCATGCCCCCTCCACCTCCTCCTCAAAGTCGAAAGCCAATTGGTGAGTTGTCCCACCGTTCTTCCTAAGATCTGCGTAGGTGTGAGCCCTGCATTCTAAGCTTTGTTATTTCTGTATTTTGCTGCTTGGTTTTGAACATAAAATGTTAACTAATCTTGCCTGCTCATTTAGTAACTATTAGTTTAGTTTTGCCTTTGGTTGCTTTTTTCCTTGTTTCAGTCCCTGGTTTGAATTCCCACGGTTCGATCAAGAAAAGAGCTGCTCCTCCACCTCCCATGTATTCCCCTGGACATAATCGAACCCCTTCCGACCCAATCGTCAATACTCCGATAAGTAGCAACCACAAGCGGACTCCTTCATCCGACTCTTCCGCCTCTCATGCAAATGGATGCACGGTTCCCCAACAAAAAGTTCCCTTGTCAACAAGCCTTCCTACCAGCTTAGGTACTAACAATAACTGCGGCGCGCTGTTTCTATGGCATTCTAGGACTTTCTAATATGTCTCATTTGAAAAAATTACAAAGTTTGATACAATGGAAAGGATTACTAATGGCTTGGTTGCCTGGAATTGCGAGTAGTTGTGATAGTTTTCGTATTCTACCTTGAATACTCGTAAGCTGGTTCCACACATGTGTACGGTAACATGGATGAAACCTTGCAAAATTATGTGAATGTCTGGACGTAAGTGCGAATGACAACATGAATTCTGGATGCGATTATCCTAAGTGCAGAATTTTTATTGAAATGAAACTTCTGTAGGCGCGGTAAGGCAAATTGGCCTGAACGTCACAAAATGTGAAATGCTTCGTTTCTACTCTCTTCGTCGCACACGCCATCTTTCTAAGACTCCAACCGGCAGTTTTTGGATGAAAAATTTAATTTACATTTGAACACTGACAAAGGTCAGTTTACATCCAGATCAGGCTCTGCCATCGGCGCAGTATTCTCACATTATTTATAAAATTTACACTTTAAATTATTTGTATCATATATATATATATATATATATATATATATATATATTATTTTTTGATTTAATTTAGAGAGATTTTAATGAATTAAATTCCATATAATCATTTCCTGATCCTAAAATAACAAAAAACCATTTTTTCCTAGGAGCCAAGATGTTTCATTTCTACCGCGTGAGAGTCAGGCATATTTGTGTTCGCAATTACGTCCAAACATGACGAACACCCTTATGTTTCTCAAAAAAATCTCCATTGTGGAAAACTTGCACAACTGTGCACATCACAGATTTGCAAGTGATATGTGTGTGGAACCAGCTTTAGTTTGTTAACTGTGTTTCATGATGTATAAAAAAAAATTCATAAAAGAATACAGTATACATAATCACAATTTTCCTCAAAAAAAATTATCTAATAACAGCTAAAGCCAGAATCCATCATACATTATAAGCTGACCCAAAATTTAATCCAATCCAATAATTTATTTATCTTATACAGCTGGTGCCAAACTAGTCTTACCTAAAACATCGGAGGTTCCTATACTCAAAAGGTGTGCTTAATTATAAATAATGAAGTTGAATTGTTTTGGTTTTGGAACTGGAAAACTCATTTTTTTACATTTTAATTGATTGACAGTACTGGTGATAGATTATCCATTTATGGATGTGCAAGACCAAAGAATCCACCACCGCCGACACCATCTGGTTAGTTTTTTTTGTAATCATCGTTGTATACTGAGCTACAGCATGTGGGGTAGTGATTACGCTATCTGCCTTTCAATCGGGAGATATGTCGAACTATCAAACTACATATCCTCTAACAATTCATGTCTTCTCCCTTTTAACACCAGGTAGCCTCCAGGTCCAAACAAACGGACGATCAAACGAGAGCTTAAGTTCAATCTTGTCTGTGAATTCCGACACGGAGGCTCTGCGCAACCAGGTAAACCAAGATCGAAGTCACTTGCCCGTTCCTCCGCCACGAAAGGTAGACAAAATCACACTTCTCACGCCCTAACGCCCTGCTCCTGGTGTCTCTTAGTGTATGCATGCACGGCATTTGCACATCATTGGGATACAATAGCCAGAGACGTGCTAATGTTCCCGTTTTATCGTGCTTTCAGAGACACGACAGCCTGAGGCCTCGGCGTTGTAGGGCTCTGTACGACTGCGATGCAGATAACGAAGACGAGCTATCTTTTCAAGAAGGTGAGGTAATTGTCATTATTAACGATCACACGGACGATGATAATTGGATGGAAGGGATTATCGAAGGGGAGCCGCACCGGAAGGGCGTGTTTCCCGTGAGCTTCGTTCACATGCTGTCCGACTGACGGTGTGCGCGTCTCGCTCGTCGGCTCTACTAGCGGTATCACGTACCATTCCAAAGAGCATGGAAATGCCCACTGCTGCAACTAGGAAGCTGCCAGACCATTCTTGCCCACTTTTGTCGGGTTGTGGAGTGGGAGGTAACGATTAAGCGGTCGACAGCGCACCCCAATTATTGCCCATTATTGTTAGTATGCTAAGACTACCACGTGGTATTTTGAGGCGGTGAAGCTGCGAGGACGCTTCCCTCTAAGTCATTTTGAGATTTTTTAAATAGATAATTTAGATATAACCGTGATTATTTCAATAAAGATGTTGTAATAGTTAAGCCAAGAGAAAATATGGTCCATGTGGCATCGAATCTTGCCAAATAGAATGAGATCTCTCAGGACTTAGAAATTAGATAGAACGTTCAACAGGAACGTGTTTGTGCTTCAAAAAGGTAAAACATAGGTTCCACTGTGGCGGCGCACAATGAGAAACAAATTTATTCCAAAATATTCATTGGTTGCAACGCAAGTTTTGCAAAATGTGGCTATAATTGCTATTTGTTAATGCATCGCAATAGTTAAATTTAACTCACTAGCAGATTTAACATAACCGCAAACGAGGCAAATGACCGATCGACAAAATTTATGATACGGCAAATAGAAAGATTTTCTACGAGAATTATTCAACAATTTGGTTTTGTCTCGTACGTCAAGTTGGATCTCATGTTTTAACCTATAACGGCCAATGAAAATGCGCAATCCTCATATTCAATGTTTTAATAGTGTTGGGACTCCCTACCTTGCTTTGCATATTCTAAACCTTATTTCCCATAGTTTGCCACAATTATATTAACCTCACTTTTCCTCAAAAGTATATATAACAAATCATATAGCAATCTACCCATTACTTAATTATGCAAAATTATGCAGGTAATCTTTACATTCACTTTTTGCTCCTTAATGAGACGTTTTTTATCGGATCATTTGCACCGGACGTTTTTGCTGCTGGTTTTTTTTAAAATTGCATTTCAACAATTTTTTCAACGCCGGAAATGCGATGGAAACTTATGACGTTATTTTTAAAGTATGCATGAGTTCATCATCCGTAGTCGAACGAAACCAACTCGTTTGTACAAGTAAAAATGTCACTTGCATTTTCCGAAAAGTCATCCCTTGAAAAATAACAAAAAAAAAAGAAAACCATCCATTCAAACGTTTAGGTATCATAGAATATCGCCACCATCACATTGCGTGCCAATTTTAATACTTTTTTATTTAGTGCGCTGTAAGTCATTGTATAAACAGTATTATGCAAAAATTGTAAGGCCACAATTCCTTGTAATTTGTCCGGACCTAGGTCTGATCGTGTTGATTTGAGGATTCCTTTTGACTAAGCTTCGTGTATCCTAATAGAATTGTGACAACTATTATTTCGAATGTGTACAAAATTAGTCAACAGTTTTACATATGCTCATACAGTATATTAAAGTGTAACTTTCTTTATTAAGAGAACTACCAGAGGAATAGAGATTACATATTACAAGTTATGGTACACAGATGAATTTGTTTTGATAAACAAATTTATCTGCTGTACACACACACACTTTTAGTTGTTTTTTTACAAGAAAAGAATCCAACGCTGATTGTTTTGCGAATTTTTGAGAATAATGCTTTTAAGAATAGTTTTAGAAACATTGTAAAAAAATATCCAAAATGTGATTAGAACATTTATAGCATTATTGTAAGAAAACACAACATTATCTTCTTCCTCTTCTCAATTCTGACATCTGGTCTTCCTCGTGGATTTGTTCAATATATTGTACTAAACATTGTTAACCACATAGATAAAATCTCTAAACTTCCAATTGAAATTAAAAACTTCTTGCAATTATCCCAAACATTCGTCCTCCCTCATAACCAGATAGTTGGAAAAAAACCTAAAAACTTATTAACTTATTTGATTCATAGTTAATCTTAGTGGCATATGCTCAATTTTACATTATTGTATTTTCAGAGGCAAGTTGAAGTATTAATAGCAAATATTGCTAACTTTAATTTTCAGTGATTCTCTGTTCATTTTTGCAAATATTATAGATTGCATAGAGTTACCATGGCGTTAATTTTGTTTATGAAACAGTTATTAAGATGTCACAACTCTACTAGTATTCATGGACTTAATTCATAAATAATAATATTAGTAATATAGCACAATTATTAATTTTCTTTCATGGCCCACCAATTAGGTTGCAACATATTTCATAGTTTTATCATCTGTGGACCTTTCATTCTTCATAATTTCTTGATAAAAGCAGTGGATGTGCACTTTTAATGGGACTGGGACATTGATTTAGCAAATTAGCAATATTTAGCAATATTTAGCACAGTGATTAGTCACTCTTGAGCTCATTACCTGCAAGTTTTGATATGGTCAAATTGGATACAAATGCCAAATAGTAAATTCCCGGTTATTTATTCATTTTCAGGTTAATTGCAGTTTGAAACTAGATTTAATTGTCGATTGTAACGAGAACATCATTGGTAAATTGAGCTGACTACATATTTTATTTATGATAGAGATGTAGGTACCTCTAGTGCTAAAAATATTACATTCAAGAATAGAAGTTTAGTATTTTCCCACACTTTACTTTCTAAAAAAAAATCTGAAAATCAAGTTCTAATTAATGGGCAATGCCAATTCGGAAGCATAATGTATTTATTTCTGAATGAAGAAAATGCGAATTTGAACAGTATTTATATATAATAGAAACAACATTTTATTTAACAATAAGCGCATCATTAATCACTGTGTTAGTCAATGGAATGTTAGAACACTTGTCCTGAAATGCTGCTTCCCTGGCCAAAGACCACGTAAAATCTGCTTTTCAGAGACATTTGTAATATAATGTGCATATTTGTTGTAGTTATATGGATGTAATTTAATTTGTATGATAATTATGTATGATAAAGTAGAAAACGTGCTGTGGTGCACTTTCACGTTGATCATTCCCATCAATAAATGTTTCACTTTTTTTCATATAATCTACAGTAGTGTTTTCTTATTCACAGAATTTATGCGCTGAACCATGAAATTCTTTTTCGGTTACGTCTTCATCTCTTCTCCAGCGTTTTGAACTTTGCTTCTATTTGGAGTTAAGAAAAGTAAATTGTAAGTTGATGTAGTTCTAAGCAACTCCTAATGTTTACACGTAGTATCATACCTAATCTTTTTGAATAGGCGTCCAGTTTGTAAGCAGCTTGTTCTAGTTTTAAAGCACTTTCTTCTATTTGGTCTATTTGTTCAAGATAGGGTTGGAGAGACTTGTCTACAAATAAACGTTGAAATGCAAACTTAACTAATATTATCACCAGTGGCGGCTCGTAGAAAAATGAGTGGGGTGCTGCGGAATAATGCCAGTCGTCACTGTGGGAGCAACAGTGCTCTCTCCCTCGCAGCCTGGCATGCAGCTTCCTATGTGCAGTCAAACACTGCGCTGCTAGAGCTGTGAATGCACAGTTCCATACAATTTTTTTTAAAATCTTTTTTCATTAACTGGGGGATGGCTAAAGAACTAATTAAATAAATTTAATGAATAGATTAAGAATAAATCAAATTAAGAAATAATTAGAGGGAAAAGGACTCATTATATTAAATGTTATCGATGATATCAAGTGATAGGGGGTGCTGCAGTTCCACAATGCCTATACACGAGGTGCCACTGGTTATCTCAATATTTTAACTGGATCAACTGTAACTCAAGCAATTAAAACATGGATCTTCCAAATTGATTCTTGAATTAACAAGCAAGTAAATACTGCTGAACTGCCAATAAATTACTTAATGTAATAATAATTTAAACTCACATTTATCATTAAGATCCTTGAGTGATTTACTAACATTAGCTGCTATCTGCTTCATGTCGGAATACTTGGTTATTGTTACCCTATTCATTTCCTCTAGTAGTTTATAGTCTTCCAAAGTTCCTGGTAAAATAGAAGAAAGACGAGAGTAAATGATGGCCTGTTGAATTCTATGTATATTGCCGGACTAACAGTAAGTTATTATGTATAATATTTTGATCATCAAACCTGCTAGTTCCCCTTGGAGGTATTCCGCAGTTTTTTCAAACATTAATTTTGTTAGGTGGTTAATTTGCCCATCATCATCAGTCAAACCATCTGGAGATGCAGTTTCATATGAACGACTGGTGCCACCTAATGTATTAAAATTAAATTTTCATTAAATTGCGTAGTTTAGAGACACCGAGATAAAGTCCCAAATACATGCACGACAGTCTGACTTTTCCCTCCACAATCTGAACTTGTACATAACTAAGAGCAGCTACTTCTTAATAATTGGAACATCTGACAAATGCTTGCCTTGCCCGATGTTGACCAGTTTAACAAAACTGCAGCCCTCCCTGGTGAAAAAAACAATAGAGATTTCTATTGTTATCTGGCCCATTGTTTTCTATTTGTATCAATAGAAAATTTCTTTTGGTTTCTATTGCTTTTTTCACCAGGACAATGCTACATTAATTCCACATCCCAAACTCTGTTTGAATTAGAGAAAAGTAACCCATTATAAGATGAATTAAAGATTGGATTTGAATAACAATCATTTTTGACGTTTTGGGGCAATTTCAAAATGCTGTTGAATACATTAGTGTAGTGGTTAGGTACATTATATTACCCATAAATGTGGTGAGACAATTAAATAACCGGATTGAACTTGTTACAGGCAAACAGTGAGCACGGGAATGATAAACTGCACATACAGAGTGATTTTCAAGTTCGTGCAGCGTTCAGTTCGGCTGTGGCATTTGTTCGTAGTACACCTTGCTCCATACTTAGTCTGAAAAATGTAGCAACGTGTTATGGGAAGATTCTCGCGAAACTTGGGGAAACCGAACTAGTGCGGAGACAGAGCTAGACCCGATTTGTGAAGTCTCGGATCCTTCACCGGGACAACACTTCAGCGCACGCCGCACTGTCTACATGTGAAGAACTTTTTGGCGAAGTATGGGATCCAGTGTTGAAACATCCACCTTACTCACCTGATCTCACCCCATGTGACTTTTTTATTCCCTAAGGTGAAATCTGTGCTAAAATGTAACCGACTTGAGAGACACGGCGACTGCGACTCTAAACATGATTAAACGATCTGCAGCACTGCTGGAAAACTCGCATGGAGCCGTGTAGAGATTACCGAGGGGAGTAAATTGAAGGTGATAAAGTGACTATTGTAAAAGAAAATTAATACAAAAATGTATGGCCCCAATCCGGTTATTTAATTGTCACACCTAGTATGTATTGACCTCGATTTTCTATATCTTTATGTCACATTTTCTTGACTATAGCTAGCAGATATATTAATTACATTTGTTAGACCGAAAGTTACTAATAATTACAGTGGTTATCTTCAGATTGCATGCTACACAAACTCTAAACAGTATCATATGATACATGCAAAAACCACAGAACAGTACGACTATCATTTGCACACCAATATACTGTACACATACATATTACACTTCCATGTACATACATTTACCTTGATCAGTTTTCCCTGAAATTATACTACTGGCCCCTTCCTTGCTGGTGGTGTCACTAACATCTTGAGATGCTTCAGTCATCTTCAAATTTAGCGTTTTACGTCTGGAAAATTTTGTTTTCAATGACTCGTAGTTACGTTAGTTCCCACCATGAGCGTGCTCATGCCGTCAGTCATCATAAAGTAAGCCGAGATGACGTAAATTGAACACATTTTCCAAGATGGACTAACCATAAAAGAGAGTTTATTAATAATTAAAACGCAGAAACTTTATTATACAAATTACAGTTTTAAAACAATTTAAATGGAGATTAATTGACAATCATCAAAGTATTCAGCGAGCACGATTGTCCTCAACAAACCCTTCAATTACGGCTTACTTTTCCCAGATGTTTGAGCGCCACCTGTTTCAATAATTTGAGCATGAGTTTTGCTTTTTGGGAGGTCACGTAATTTTCAAATACTGATAGAAGTGTTCTTTATTTTTGACCAGAAATTATAAGATGGCTTGCTATTTCGATGAGCACAACTGCAAGCCTTTGGGTGAAGGCGAAACCCCTGATCAGATGCTGCATTTAGCCAGGTTGCTGTTGGATTCTGGCCTTGGAGTTGAATTTGAAATGTCATTCAATAGGTAGGCTATGTTGAATGTTTACTAGGTTTCTCTAACTATCTTTTTTCTGTGTCTGTTTATTGATTTATAAATTTTCTTGGTAGTATGTTTGCTAATGAAAGACCACCCCCACCGGCATCGAAGAAAGTTATTGCAGAGTTGAAAACAAGAATGATTAGAGGGGAAGTTGGTGAGTATGATCCAAAGAATGCATATTTTAATATCTATTAGTAATTGTGGCATGCTCTAATTTTCTCATGTTTGTGGCATTACCTAACCTGAATAAAAACTTTTCAGATTTAATTAATGTACATGAATTTAATAATGTTGTTGTAATTTAACAACATAAAGGTCGAGTACCTGGTTTATTTACATTTAAAAAATAGTTATAACCTTCATTCTATCTCTCTTCTGTTCTCCCACACTTTGAAAACCTGGAATTGACGGGGAAATTGGACAGACCTAAGATAGTCAGGGAAATTAAACTTAATTTGATAAAGTAATAAAAATGGCACATTCAACTATAGTGCTGGAATTCAAACTGGGATCTGCAAGTTTTTATTAAAAAATTGTGAAATTAGTTTTTGATATGCATTTACTATTCCGAAGATTAATACCGAAGTATTGGAACACCTTAACCAGGAAAATTTACATTGTATTTGTACTTTTGGGATCATGAGAGTTAACTTCTTAAGCGTGTTTTACTTTATTATGTTGGACGTTTGATCTGACCTAATACGTTTAAATTTTTATCAAAATTAAATTTAAATGTTCAAATTTTCATTCTAAAAATTGTGGCTTGTGGTAATTTTTTTATACTAGCGATCCACAGGAAAAATGGTTTAATGTGTGAGGTTTCACGAGGGTAGAAGTTTTACAGACCACTGATGTATTAAAATGGGAAATTCCCTGAGAACCAAAATTGACATCATCTATTTCTAAACCCTTTTATTTTCTCATAAAAGTGTCAAATCGTACTACTAACATGCCATTAAACATCTAATTGAGAATTAAGTTTACTTAGATTTCTATGTTGGATATGACAAAGAAAAATGTTTTTAATAGTGTAGTTGTAATAACCCTCTCCCCTACCCCAGCGGACCTCTTTTTTTGGACAAGTCTTATGTACAGAATAATAGGCTTTGAATTATTCACTCTTAAGAAAAATACATCTCAAGAACTTACATTCTTAGGCAACATTAAATATACCCTAATCTTGGGGAAACTTGAAATTAATGCCCAGTTAATGGCTAGCTGGCAGCACCTAACTAACCCATATTTTGTGACCTTCTGAAGTCTTACTTTGATTGGCTGACTTAACTGTCGGACTGACAGGACCAGTGCCTTGCCATAAAGGATGGCTAAAGTCGTGGAGTAGGATTCTACCTTTATCTGTGGCTGGCCTCCTGGTCTCTGTCTGTCCTTCTTCCATCTCTCTTTATATTCCATCTCAGAAGAGTAGAATCCCTCTAAACTACTCTTGTTGGGACCGGGTGCTTGGTATTAGTGTAGAGGGATTATTAGATCAGAGAGAGATTAGATTGACCATGGAACCAGCAGTCTTTATTAGTTTAGAGAGGTTCTACTGTAGTCCAATGTATTTTGACTTAATTCTGATGGTAAAGTTTCCATAGAAACTTCTGTATGTGGGGCACATATGCCCTATATGCACATTGGGCCCATTATCCTTCTCTAGCTAAACGAAATCCCTCACTATTTTCCACAAAGAAATTAAAGTCTTACATGACGACATATTCTTGAAGAAATCCTTGAAATTAGCATGTGCCATAGAAAAAACAAGAAACACTTCATGAGTATACTTAAATGCACACCCCAGTTTGGCTTCCACGGTAAGAAGCTAATACATGTGCAGCATACATATTTTCAAGTTGCCAGTCTATTTGTGAACTTTGTTGGAAAGTCAGGGAAATGGAAAATTTCATTTCTGGGTGAACCCTCCTATCAACTTAAACGTGTTAGCACATTAGTTCGGAATTGAAGGAAATGTTAAATTTCTGCAAGTTCGTTGACCCCTTGAGCAATCTTCAGTATTGAAAGCAGACTGCTAATGTAGTGTGAAACATTTAAAGTAATAAAGAACTTGTCATCAAACCGTATTTCTGTTCATTGAGAAAATGTCTTCATATAAAAATTGTTTGGTTGATGTCAGTTTTAGAGCCCACTTCTTAAAAAATCAATTTTACATTCACAGATGGATCTTGCGCAGTATGTCTGAAAGCCTTTGATGAAGATGACGAATTAAAGCAAATGCCTTGCAATCACGAATTCCATTCATCATGTATTCTGCCATGGCTGGGGAAAGTTAGTATTTCGCAGTTTTAATTAATTTAACTATGATAATTATATAATTTTCATAACACCACTTAATTTGTACAATTTCAGACCAATTCCTGCCCTGTATGTCGTTTTGAGTTACCGACTGACGACCAAGACTACGAAAATTACAAGAAACAGAAGGTAAGAATTTTGTCGAGTTTCCGCTTTTTAAAATTTAGTAATTACGCGAAACTGATTTTGAAATTCTTTTGCCTTTTACAGAAACGTGTTAAAGAACAAGCCGAAACCCTTGAAAACTTGCATAATTCGATGTTTGGTTGACGAATACAATAAAGAATCATTACTTCAGGTACCATATAAAAACGTTTATTCTTCACCAGTGTACCAGTACAGAATAACAAAGAATGCACTATTTACAAAACATTGTCGTGGTGAACTTCACACGTGTTTAAAATGGTTGTACTAGGGGACAAGTTAATTAAAACGGCGTAGACATGGTGAGGACCTCCACAAACAATGACATGATAGATACCTGAAAAAGGAAGCGAAGCATTTATGAAATTTTAAAAGCTAGAATTTGGAACTTCGCCTTTACAATTAAGTATTATAATTAAATTCTTTAAGTAATGAATTAAATAAAAGGTTAGCTACCCTTATCAAGTGTGGAAGGTGCCTATCCTTTAACGGCCGTATGGGTGATACCCATGGCTGCTTCCACCACCCCCACGTCTACTTTTTCCGTAACTTGCTTGCTGTTGGCCTGGAAGGATAAGATTTAGACTTAGCTAAATGAGGGGGGTTAACGTACACATCAATTAAAGCACAAAAACTTTGGGCAGACAAGTTCTTTTGAAAATCACTACCATAGCCACTGCTGTAACCGCCTTGACCGTATCCACCCCAGCCGGCGGCGCTGTAATCATAGCCTGTGCCGTAGCCATAATAGTCTCCGTATCCTCCATACCCTCCTCCGTAGCCACCTCCTTGGCCATAGCCATAATATCCCTGACCTCCGTAGTTAGCCTGACCTCCCCATCCTGCATTGGGGGACCCTGCAATTTAAGTTTTAAATTTCGTTTTTTAATAATTCTAAGAAACTGAAACAGGCCAAGTGAAATTAAAGAAATTTAAGCCCTGATAGTCTTATTCACTAGTACGCATTGACATTTTTAAAGAATAATCTGCCCTTTATTCAGACAACAGAACAAGTTAGCTTTCGCAGGGTTATGGATCTTGTCATTACGCATTAGTCCCCTAGACTAGGCTCGGAACTGTTTCTAAAAGCTCCACTTGCCTCCTCTGCCGCGCCCTCGACCTCGCCCACCTCCACGGCCACCAAAGCCACCGCCTCCGAATCCCCCGTAGCCACCGCCACCCCAACCGCCGCGGGCCGATCGTGGATCTTGCTTCGGAGTCGCCTTTTTCACGTCGCACTCTTTGCTGCCGATCTTCTGTTTGGGATTCTTGCAGATCTCGTCCACAACCTCTTCAGATTCGAAAGTGATGAAACAAAACTGGCGGCGTTGATTCTTTTGTTTGTCAAAGGGAAGTTCGATTTCTTCAATCTGGAATTTTAAAAGAAAAACAAGTTGTATAGCAATAACATCAAGCAACCGTTAACCAAAAACGCTCTTCGATCGACAATGCTTACCTTTCCAAACTTCTCAAAATAAGATCGAATATCAGTTTCTGGAAGATCGGGATCTAGACCACCGACGAAGATCTTTTTAATACCAGGTCGAGCTTTGGCACGTTTTGGGTCTACTTGTTTCCCATTGACTGTGTGCTGTCCAGCATTTAGAACCTATAAATAACACAAGTCCAGCATTAATCAACACATTCATCAAGAGTATCTAAAAAGAGGCAACCTGTCAAAAATTACCTGATCAACTGCATCTTTGTCTGCAAACTGGATGAAAGCAAATCCCCTCGATCGTCCTGTGTTTGGGTCAGTTTTGATGTTAACCTCCGTGATATCGCCATACTTGCAGAAGTATTCCTTCAAGTCCTCTGCAATACATAACTTCATTTAGTAAAGGTACAAAAATGTGCAGCAAACTCCATATATTATTAAATTGCAAGCTTACTTTGTGTGGTTTCCCAGCTTAAACCACCAACGAATAGTTTCCTATCCAAAACAGAAAAGAACAGTTAATATCAAACTTAGAATGCACGTTTTGCTATATACCTACTAGGGAATTTAATTATACACTTCTGCTATTTAATCCATTTAATAGCTTTAAACAAAATTAATTATGACAAAAAATTTTGCAATCAAGAAAAAATTAATGCTTGCAAGATCCATTATGTGAGCTGTGAAACCTTAAGAAAACTTAAAAAAATAGGGCAAACATTTATGGGCAATTAATACAATTCGATGTAAAGTTTTGTACATGTACTGGTGCATTAGTTGTAGGGAATGTTAGGTAGAAATGCAGTGCTTTGTCTTATTTTTGTCATTCTACTTAGGAAAAAGAAACGAATCTGTAGTAGTACAAAACACTACATTCACCACAGAAGAGATCCCAGCATAAATACCATCAGGGTGTGTCACCACCGGGATGATTGCTCTCCTATTTCACGTAATGCACCTGTTGGAAATAAAGTCATCATTAGAACACAGCACAAGCACCAATTTGGGACCCCTGGCCACCGGCAAATTTAAGATATCTCTCCGATCTTTCGTGAAGTCTAGGATACTTTATGATAAACAAACATCGGCTCGTAAAATTTTACTGCTGAGTTAGAGGTAAACTGTAAAACAAGTTGAAATAAGTTTATGGTTAGGAAAAATTATTAATCACTTGGAAAATCATCAGTTTCACACAGCAAAAACTTTACATTTAAATAGTTACAATTACATTACAGATTTTTTGGTTCAAGGATTTGCTACATGCCCAATGTTTTATTGTACATTTTAATAAGTTCACGATTAATATTTCTTGTTGGATAGCCAGCATATAAACCTAATTACAAATAGAACGCTCACACTTAAATCTAGAAAATGGAAAAGGGGGCATTCAGATTGCATCGTGGTTTTTCGGATCTACATGGTTGCTATGACAACCGGCGTTTTCTGAAATACGCCTTTCCTTTGTTCGGATTTCCACCATCTTTTCCTCCAAATATGATTAACACGCTGAAAAATCCGAATACCCCCTTTCATTTGGAAAAGACACGTCAAAAAATTAACAAGGCCCCCGTTTTACACTTTAGTAATGCATACAAATGTACAAAAATCTCATTTTTCAAAGAAAAAACAAGAATCCTTTTTTCTATATACATAATTATACAAAAAAAAAAATAATAAAAGCATTAGAGTAAAATTCACTGGGTTTTGCTTTTGTTGATACGTTAATCATTTTTGGGAAATATCTTCTGTTTAAAGTTGCGTCTTGTCAAAAATGGCGGCTAGAGCGTTTTAAAGCATTAGGAACAAAGAGAATCAACTTGAAAGATTAAAACTTAAAACGACCTGTAAAGATATAAACAGATTGCGCTGCTTCGATTAACGTTAATCTGAAAATCTAGACTAAATTAGAGATATTCATTGAATTGGGGTGGATGATGACGGATTTGAAAAACCGCTCCCCACAGGAACAAAAGAAGCCAGCACCGGCAGCCATTTTGACAGCCTCAACGGCGTACTTCAGAAGCAAAATCAAAAATCTTTATATTGGACAAAAATGAGCAGTTTTTTTTCCGGTAGATTACACTGGAGGCCTTGTTACACGAGTAATCTTGGCCGGGACATTGAAAATATTTAAATCAAGCTTACCTTTCGTCGTCATTTATGTCTTTTTTGGTGCCGTCTTCGGTGCTTTGTACCTCGCTAGCACCACCGTTTGCCTGCTGCTGGCCTTCTTCACCAGCAAATTCGGCATTTTCATCGTAACCCTCATAATTTTGATCGCCCTCCTGATAATCGCCATTCGCTTGAAAATCTGTTTCTCCAGACATTTCGGATTTAAGAGTGAAAAATAAATAGCAACGAACTGTATCCAACCGTTCGTTGGAAGAGAACCCGGAGAATAAAGAACAAAGCGCGAAAAAGAAGCTACCCCAGCCGTTCGGGTTCTTTAACACCTGCCCTAATGACGTCAGATGGTCACGTGATATAGTCTAGCCAATCCGGTGGTGATAATCTTTGAAACGGCGCACTTCACAACCCCCGCAATTGAAATGCCTCAGTTTTGCGGAAATCATACTATATTTGCATAGATTACATATTGCATTGTTTAGATAGTTATGATGGCTGCAATATTTAGCTATTACCATAAATGCATATTCGAAGTTTATGAATACCTGGGTCGAAACAGATTTTGGGAAGCCCCGCCTTTTCTCACCCTCCTTCGCCCTTTGTTAAATGCACCCCCTATAGGCCCTACTATACACACAACGCCGAATGTTTGAGGGAATTATCGAGCGAATCATTCATTTGCGGATGTACCAGTCTATATATATATATATTTGATATTCCGTGTCCACACTTCGCAGAACATTCTCCGCGCAACCTTGAAAAAATGTCTTTTAGCTATCGCTCGACGAATGTTCGGGGCGAGGGAAATTCATTGAATATCGGCTTTACTATGTATTCAGAATCAAAGGATACTCGGGTACGAACACGAGCGACCCGTCTACACACAAACCCGCCGCTCAGTCACATCTTGAGCCGAGCGTGTATTTTATTATAAAATTGATTATATATTTATAAGATATAGAATTATTATTTATGGGCAAGAAAATACGCCGCGGAACATCAGGGTACATTAGCAGTCGAAATTTAAGCGAGGATATTCGGTGATGTGTAGACGGGTCGCTCGTGTTTAACACAAGCGTCTTTTGATCAGGACAGATGCCGACATTGGGCGCGTTTTGGGACACCTCCCGGTAAGTGATCGGTTTGTAGGTGGATTATCTCCCGGGAAGAATGGCTGCGA
>JAQGBW010001703.1:0-23810 GCA_034698625.1 Julus scanicus | reverse complement strand
ATTTTTTAATAAAAATTTAATATGCACTACTTCAGACCATCCCCTCTCGAATGAGACATATCTTGAAGAAATCGGCCTAGAATCTTTGGAGCAGATAGCTGGACAAATTTCTCCCGATTAAATCCTTATCGTATTAAACAGAGATATCTGAATTGGCAACAGGAATTCATTTACGTATAAATTTATGTATCATTTTATCAATTGCAATGAATGATACTTCACAACACTTCAGTCACAATCATTCGAATAATTCAATATTAAAAATGCATGAGAATTGCGATGAAACTACTTTCCGTACATTTTTTTTTTTATTCAAAAATCTTCTTAATATCCATTTTTAAATGCAATTGAACCTCAATTATTCGAGTTATGTGGAAATATCCAGAATCTCAGTTAATTCGGATGATCGTAGCCAATTCATATTGACAATAAAATAGAACTAATATTTCACCAATTTATGTAATACACGGCTCAGATATACTTTCAAAATATGATATACTTTGAAATATTGATACTGTGATATATAGATATAGGTAATGTTATTCTCAGTATTTTAAAAAGTAAGTGTCACTTAGTTGAAAAGTTTTGCAACAGCTCAGTACTGCGGTACTTTATCACTTAATTTAATATTATTATTCAATTTAATTTTTGGTTTATAATCTTCAGTAAAACACACAGTGTATATTGCAACATTATTTTTAAATTATACACACTGTAAAAACAAGTCTTAATTTATGATTCTTTTCCTGTCATTTCTTGTAGACGAAATCATGACTTTTACGCATCTTTTTAAGGCACATAAAGTATCTTATTTTCAAAATAAGACACAAAAAGTGTCTTATTTTAAAAAAAGGACGTTTAAAGTCTTATTTTATTTAAAAAAAGACATGTAAACAGTCTTGATTTAATCTACAAGAAAGAGTCTTAAATTAAGACATTAGTTTTTGCGGTGTACACAGTAATGTGTATTTTTCTTAGTTTTGATAAAAAGTAAATTCATTTATAAATATTTTCATGTGTGGTAGAAACCTGCATTGCATATTGAAATTTTAAAACCACTGAACAAGGATATCATATTCCTGAAGAAGGTGTTTGGTCATCGCCTAATAAAATTTAGATGCAGATGATAAAGTTCTGCAAAGTATGTAATGATTTAAACATACGGGACTGTGTCAGCGACACTGCCAATAACGTTGTTCACGTATGACTATAGTTTTAGGTTAAGGTCACACAGTCACACGATGTCATTTCACAGAAAAAAAAATGAACATCATCAACTATACATTGTAAAATATATTGGTGTTATAGAGAGTCGATAAAAGGTTTTATAATTTGTCGCAAATATAACAACTTTTTTGGTGTTATGGAAGAGCAAGAAAAAAAGTTGTTTCAGAGTACCTTTTATCTGGCACATGAAAAAGGAGCTTGCGAGCACCTTTTCTAATAAAGGTGTTATAGTTGACCAATAGCAGCCATGCATAATATGCATACCCACGCTATACAGGGTGTTTCATTTATCATGTTCTGTCCAATAGCTTTTAGAATAAACATTAAATCATAAAAGTTATCGGAAGACAGTATTAATATTATGAACTTGCATTTCAAATCATGCTAGAATTAAGGAGTTTCCTGGCTTCCTTCTTGTTTGTTTGTTTGTTTGGTTGATTTTTAACGTTGGCCTATTTCTGCAACACGAGAGCTTAACACCAATGCCAGGGGATGGGCCTTCAACACCTACCTGGGAATTTAGCCTTCCACCCCCACTCGAGGGGTCTTTAACGTGCAACAATCAACACGTGATTTCGGTTTAAACTCTCATCCGAAAGAGCCGCCACTTTGGGAATTTATCCCATCCGTAAAATTCCCACCGACCTCGACCTGGGAGCGAACCCAGCATTTAGGATCGAGAGACAAACACGTAACCCACTCGACCACCGGCGTCGGCCCCCTTCTTGCATCATTTGAAAGATAAGTTCATAATATTAATCTTGTATGCTTATAACTTTTATGATTTACTGTTTACACTCTAAACCTAAACCATCTTCTAATAAGACACCAATGGCATCTTAATCTTGTCCCCACTTTTGAGTTTGGGAGATGGCAACTTGTTTAATGGCAACTCATTTAAGTAAGATGCCAAGATGTCAACTTCCTTGAGTAGACATCTTAAATAAAGATACAGTCATGACATTTTTGGCAACCTTTGCTCATCTTTATGGTAACGAAAAGTTGACTCCAAAATTTTCATTTTCTAGTGCATATTCCAAGACAAATACTGATGTTTGGACCATGTCAATAACACTGGTGTATGCGGCCTGAAGCAAGGCATGCTCGATTCAAAAAGATTGAAAGTGTGATTCATAATTTTGAAAACATTCCATATAGCCTCATTGTTCGAATGGAATCTCTACAATGTCTAATGCAACTTTCTTTGAAAGACTCGGCATGCACAAACTTTTTATATGCAGGAAACAAAGTAAATGTAATAGACCCAGTGGTCGATCAAACATCAGAAATTGTGCAGCTTGTTCTTAATGACGAGAATGGAATGGAGAATGGAAAACACCTGTAACAATGTGCTCAAAAATTGCTGCCCATGGAGTGGGGTATAAGCCAGGCTGTACCATTTTATTAGGAAACAGCGAAAATGAGTACCCCCAATTTGGATATATCCAAGAAATTCTTATATGCATGCATGAAAAGTTTTTATTATGTTTTGTAATGAAAACAATTTGTCACGAATGCTGATGCATGTTAATTTAAGCTATTTGTCAACATTTGAGTTGGCATATGATGTTTTAGGTGTTTCCTATACTTTGTACATTCATGCTAAGTCAATAAATTGAGACATACTTTATTCAGCTGAAATTTTATTAACAAATAGAGATACTAATTACATCAACATCAACTGAAAAATCCGCATCCTTTATCCGTTCATCCTTTTATCCGTGTTGCATCATTTCTGAAAATCATTTAAAAAATAAAATCTGAAACATTAAAAAGGGTGTTAAGACGGATACTTCATAATATTTTAAAAACTAAACTGAATGAATTCGACTTATCTTTAACAATCAGCTAAATATGGATAAATTCTTCAGTCAAAAACAGTTGTAGAAATAGCAATAAACTTAATTCTGAATGGAATAATAATTGAAATCGTAAATGGAATGCAAACACATTGTTAAAACTCCTTTAAAGCTACTTTAAAAACGAATTGTAAGCATTAAAAACCTTTATTTGGGTTTTGAAAAACCATTTAACTGGGCTTTCAAAAACCTTAGGGTGTTTCAACACCTTTTTTCACAATATTTCTTAGAGCACAGGATGAGGCTGACCATACTCATCATGATTTCTTATCCAGAGCTGATACAGTGAGGCACCTCCACGAGGAAACATAGACATGGGTCCATCTGTTGTTCCCACTAAAGTATCTGACCACATGTGTGGTTAGAAAATGTAACGCGATTGCAGTACATTGCAATTCTTTGGGGGTGCTGCAGTTCCGCAGTGCCAAATTGGAAAGAAATTTCTTACAGCCCTAACTGGCTCGATCATGAATAAGTGCATGTTTCAAATACATATTACTTCTGATGGCCTTTCGATACCCACAATTGTCCATTGACTAAATTAGGGAAATTACAAAACATGTGTCAAAATTAAAAATTGCCGTAATTTAGAATATGCTGAACTTAAAATTTTTGGAAGTTACCAGAGTATTATGGAAGTGTTTCCCAAAGTTACCACCCTTGTCCCAAAGTATCCACATTTGCATTCTACAATACATAAATATCGGCTTATTTTTATTAAGTATATTTATAATTTTTAGTGTTAAATTTTGTCTTGTTTGTCTGGAATTGCAACTGATAATGGTGTTGCACCGAAGAAACTGAAATGTCTTTCACCAGCGATGCTACTTAAGAACTCCTTGCTGGTGCCATGGATCCAATCCATAAATCCAAGTATGCCATAATTCTGATTAAATCTAAAATCATAAAACAAAAGTTAAGTATAGTCGAAACACTGTCACAGCCAACAGCACAAATGACATGTTCTCCCATGCATGCTCCCCTGTCATCTTTGTGCTTGTTAAAATGAAAAGAAACTTTCTATTCGACTTTATAGGTTTCATTTACCTCAAATGGTGATAATGGTGAAACTCTGTCGAAGCCAATAAGGGAAAATGATACCCACAATGCTCAGCTGTTCCAATATGGCCCGCTAACCAAATCCAAATAAACGAACTCACAACGTGGCCATTCCTTACATGTGGACCAATTAAGAATGGGGCCTGTAAATATGTTAAAAAAACGTTGTAAATTGTGATTGAAAGTAAGAAAATAAAAGATTTGTTATTGTTTGCCAATGTTGTTACCAAAAGTCCAACCACTTGCTCAATCGGATGAACGTAGAAAAATGAAATTGCAATTGGTGCAACATATTCGTGGTGTTTTTTATGAATGTGCTTGTAGATGAAAGGATGGTGCAATATTCTGAAAAAATTGAATTTTGTTTACGGGATATATTATAAATCTTACTTTGCGTAACCTAATACGTACCTGTGACTGTAGTAGAATTGAATTTCTAGTAAAGCAGAGTTTAGCAGTATATCATAAATTACTGTTTTATAGGATGGGAATTGATCAACTCTGAAATTTATTTCCCCAAATCTAGTAAGGAGAAAATAGTTGGGAACTAAAACCAGCAGCGTCAAAAACATGTTGAACAAAACCAGAGGGAGGCATTGTAAAATAGATGGATTTGACTGCAATAAAATTAAATAAAGAATCTGTAGCTTTTTATGTTGTATAATTTGCAACCGTTATTAATTAAATATTTACCTGCGATATTTTCTCTGGCTGGATTTTGAAACGTGTCAAAATTTCTGGTTTTTTTATTACATCAATTATGGTATAAATCCCTCCAAACGTAAAATATGCGCCAAAAAAACACATAAAATTGCCTGAAACAAGAAAAAAGGAGATGATTTCTTAAAATTCGTTACATTCATCTAGAATCCATTATGCGTACGCTGACGTGCCAAATTTTACGGGATATAGCGTCATAACTTAAGTTTCGTGTGTTGCCAAACTCATGTCATTTCAAAAACAAATTCCAAAATGGACATGGTTCTTTGGCAATCCAGTGGCTAGCTAAGTCTATTCATGAGTTTGCAGTAAAATTAAAACTGAAAATATGCATTTTTAAGGAGGAAAAACCGTGTTTTCGATTGGAAGAATAATCAGATTTTTCCTTTAAAAAAATAAGTTTTGTTGGAAATATCAAACTAAGTATCGACCAAAAGAAACATAAACATAAACTTCAATTATACACAAAAACACTAAAACAATGTTTTCAGCATGTTTTTCCAAACATGTGTTGCAAATTGTGTCAAAAAAGACAAAAAAAAAAAACCAACACGAGTGTCCGCACCTATTATACACATTACGAGAAACAAGGCGGAGCTTGGCATATTTCAAAATGAAAACCCCATGGTTCGATGCTCTACGTCATCAACTATGTCACGAAACATTTGATAAACATTTTTTTCTTTGATCCGGACCGCCTTTTGAGCAATCGCTACGAAACATCGAGAAACATCGAAATGTGGGGGGGAAACGGAGGTTTTCCCACACATGTTCGCAAACACATCTGGACACATCAATGTTTGTATGTTTATGTTTGTTGTGTATGTTTTGTTTCTCTAATGTTTCTTTTGGTCGATATGCACCTTTATGATTGTGGGGATATCCACTGCAGTCTAAATCAGCCTGGTATTATTTTAAGCCAAAGTATATAATTTAACTACATCCTCAGACTAAATTCTTGAATTAAACGTTTTGGTGATTTCCAACTCGATCGGACTATTTCTTAAATCTTCCCTGGTAAAAGAAACTAGAGATTTCTATTGTTGTTTGGAACGTTGTTTTCTATTAGTATCAATAGAAAATTTCTATAGGTTTTATTGGTTTCAATTGTTTTCTATTGTTTTCTATTGTTCAGTCAATACAGCTAAACCATAGAAGCCAATAGAAGACAATACTGGAACCATAGAAAACAATTAAAACCAATAAAGTGTCCAAATAACAATAGAAACCAATAAAAATCTTTTTTTAATGGTTTCTATTGTTTTTTTCACCAGGGTTGGCTTAAAATAAAGTCTTGGCCTAGGAAACATGAAGATATCCATTTAGTTCACAGCTAAATGCTAGTCAAACAGCTAATTACTGTCTGTGATTGGCTTAAAATATTTTTAATGCAATTTGCATGGTTTTGAATTCCAAATAACATTAAATTTCGCTGTTGTTTTTCATTAAGCCTGAGTTTAATGCTAATCCACAGTGGATATCACCAATTTTTTCAGCCTAAGCTTAAATAATTTAAACCTGACTTCTGGACTAAATATTTCTTAGGTCTCAACTTAATCTTGGTTGGATCTCTGCATTTCTTCCTAATCTAAAGTTTAAACACCTTTAGGCCTCAGCTTATAATTTAAGCCGCGATGTATATCCCCACTGATAAACTAAACTGAAGTGTAGCAAATCCTTTATGATGGACCTTCCATAGGAGGCGCTACCATAGCCAGAGCAGGGCTAATTGACCTACACTGTGCTACTGATTTTTGTAACTGGATTTCTTCAGTGGTACTGATACTTTTCTTTTTTCAAATAAGTTTTTTTGTTAAATTTAAGAATAGTCTCTCAACTTGTTTTAAAATTTCACCTACATTAAGAAAAAATAATTCTGGACTGAATTATTTCTGAAGAGCAGATGCTTCAGAATTACCAAAGACATCTTCCTGGAAACTGTTTATTTTTTCTAACAGTCTCAAACCAGATCACCATGCAGTTTGTTAGACAAGTCTCGTAATAGCACTTGTAGTACGTAAGTTCAAGAAACAGGAAATCTCATAAAAAAGGAACTCGCTTTATTTGGCGCTGACACCTGGACACACAGCGCTGCAGAGCTGATGCCCAGGGTCAGCGCTATTTTGTGAATGCTTGTTGTTACAAAAATGTCCGCCAGAGGCCTGCGTCACAGGTTGTGAAAAGTTGTCTGCTGTGTAGCCATCTTTTCTTTGTGCCGACCCAGAGCTCTGATAGGTAGACCTAAGTTTGGCCTCTGAGAGACTATGAGGTTGGTGAGTATGAAAGGCGCCCATATCTTGAGGAATGTATCTCAGTAAGGATTAAGGTCGAAGATCACAGAAAAATGAAATTTAACCGGTTCGGCAAAAAAATGTCTTACGCAGTTGATCTGTGTCACTTGAACTTATACACAGATGAGGATTCTGCCTCCAATCGCGGAATTTCACGTTTTTTCCAAATCTTGGCTGGAAATTAGTGCTCAACACATTTTAACCTCGGAAAAATCGTTTTTGTAGTGCGTGTAAATCGTGTTTTTACATAATCCCAAAATAATTCGTTCAAGAGTCAACATTTAAAATAAAAAAAATTTGAGCTTTTTGGAGTACCCGACACATTAACAATGTACCTAATCAAGTAAAATTAACGTGTAATTCTATGTAGAGTAGGTATTTGGGAATTTATTATTCCATATAGTCCACAGCCAAATAGCACACCCTTCAAATTTGCTATCTAGGAGTAGGTCCCCTCAAAATCGTGGTATCAAGGCCAAGTGGTGTGGGGAACTAGGGATTTTGGTGAGGTTGTTGCTGTTAGGTAACACTGTGAATAAAGTTGTATAAAATCCAAGATGGCGACCGTGTAGTTTTATTCCATGCCTTCAATTAGAGAATTATCCCTCAAATACTAGTAAAGACCACAAGTGGTCCTATTCTGCTGCGCCCTGGACTGCCCGGCATACAAAATATATGATTCTTACAAATTACCGTGAAATATGTGCATTTGTGGGCTATACTTTTATATGATAGGACTGCTCATGCCCATGATTTTTGGCATGTCAGTGTAGTGAATATAAAAATGACTGAAATACTCACCTATAACATACATCATGAAATGATTGCCATTAAAATAGTTGAAAAAGTTTTCATATTGGCATTCAAAGAAACCAAGACCCGTACCATTCCAATTACTTCATGTATATAAGGGTAAAGAATATTTTGTATTAATTATTTGTAGCTCATTTTTGCAATTGAATAGTTTATGAACTGTATAATAATTACAGTATATTTAAAATTCCTAACAACAAATTCTACATAATTATTATTTACCAGAGTAAAACAACTAATATCGTTTGCCATGTTTTATCAAATGAATTTACCTTAATTGTAAGACTTGTATTTATTGATATTTTAAGTTCCCGAGCCAAACATATTATTTTGCAAAATACTTTTTACAAAACTTACCTTAGTACTGTGTTTACAAAAAAAGGTATCCAAACCATAAGAAAAGACCATAAATATATATCCAAAGGCGACCCACTTAAAAAGATGGTGTTTGAACTTATTCTTCGTAACATGATTTGTAGAAATTGCAACTTTCAAATTTTGAACAAAACTTTTCAATGTAATGTTTGCGAATGCACGGATATATGTGAAACTTATAATCCTGACTCTCGAGTCTTAAAAATGCAACAAGATTATTATAAGCATATTTAAATTCAAAACACACGATGCAGTTGTTGTTAGAATTTGTTATTAGACATTAACAACATAAATAAATCAACTACGGATTTTTCAAAAATGTGTAATGAATTTAACATTCGTGTGCCATTTTGCAAAATATGGCATTAGACCGCATGCGGTTGGTTAAACATTCGTTATCAATGTTGAGGAACATACATGAAAAGATAAAATAATAATAAAAATTGTTTGAAATAGCTTTTTAAATCAGCTAGGTCATGTTCGTGTAATTTTTCACGTTAAAATATTAGATTTTTTAAATTAAACTATTATTTTAATTTTTGCAATCACGGCTTGCCTATCTCAAGCTTCCACCGTGCAAAATAACGGGCATTTTTCAAACTTGTATGTGTGACTTTTTGAAATTAAGCGGGAGTCAAGTTTGTTTGGAAATTTTTAACGTTGGCCTATTTCTGCAAATAAGTCTAAACACCAATGCCAGGGAATGAGCCTTCAACACCTAACTGGGAATTTACCCTTTGAAGGGGGACTTCCACCCCTCTCCAGGGGTCTTTAAGGTGCTACAATCAACACCGGAAATCGGTTTAAACTCTCATCCGAAAGAGCCACCACTTAGGGAATTTCATCCATCCTTGAAATTCCCACTGACTACGGCCTGGGAGCAATTAAACTCGGCATCTTAGGATCGGGAGGCAAGCACGTAACCCACTCGGACCGCCGGCGTCGCGCTGGAGTCATGTGATCCTTAGAAATTAAGCGGGAGTTGTATTATAACATTTTACTAGGGGCATTCAAAAATGATTGGGACTACACTTAGTTTTGGAACACATTAACGTTTAAACCTCGCACGTGATGGATGGGGGCATTGGTGGCCTATAGTGCTACACTTCGCCGCTAGTTGGCGTTGCTGCATCGTGGCCTTTGTAAACAGCTGACGTTTTTTGACAGGCATATGTACGAACCCATGGACTCAGCGATACGTATACGTACACCACGTGAAAACCAAGATGGAAGCTGATGCTCATGGCCAAAAACGGACCGTCTGTCACAACTATGGCAACAATGCATAGATGATGCTGGTGAATACCACTAAGGTGTGGCAGGCTTGTTAGTAGCAAGAATAATAGTCTGTGGCGACCTCTGGGGACTTTTTCCCTAGCATGACGTCACACCAAATCAGTGGTCTCACTGCCCTTGACCGTTTTCTCTCTCTCTGCCTGCGGGGCAAGCTGACCGGACGTGCCTTAAGCTCCACTCAACTTTAAACTTTACCTTTACCTTTATTTTGTGAACATCGATTCCCCAGTTGCGTGTGTCCTCCTTCCAACAATAAAATGTTTACAACAAACATATTGTGGACTTGACCTTCGTTGCAACAACGACCTCATACACCCACAAGTCCAACAACTCTAAGGGGGCTAGAAACTCACCTCCAACAACGATCTCAGGCAGTTGTCCATGAGTGGGGCAGACACACACCACATAATGCATTCCTACAACAATGCAGAAGCTGTTGGAAGGACAGCCATTGTGCATATACATGGCCAAGGCATGCCACTACTGTTCTGCAATCTTGTTTTGTCATTAAAAAAGTACCTCGAAACAAACACTAAGCAGTCTCAATCATTTTTGAACACCCTTTATATAACATTCCTGGGATAACCTAGCTCTTTGGCATATAGCCAGACGCCATGGAAAAAAAGCATAATGAACCAGGGAATTTTTTGTAGATCATGCATGATTTTTCATTTCATTTTTTCTTCTTGCTTCAGTGCAAATCATTTGATTGTTCTCCACTATCTGAAGATTCAAGTTTATCTATTAATACATTCTCGAAGTCAGTATATTTGGTATGCTTGTGATGCATTCTTTTTAATGGTCTTTATTTTCTATAATGAGCCCATATGCTACCGAAGAAGCTATTAATATTAATATGACTAAAATATAAAAAAATAAGTGTGATAAAAATCATTATCAAGTTTTAACATCGCAGATTATAATTTTTATTTGTTTAATGAGAAAAACAAACAAATTGGTAAAATATTTAAAAGCTATTTTTTAAATTATTATGACTATGAAGCCTGATGGTAACAAAATGCGTACATGCATAATTTAACATGTCAAGACAAAATCTTAATCTCTCCACACAACTCCACACAAATGCCATTTCACTGCATGAGGTCTCATATTGTCTCGAAATTTTTCATTTCCAGCACTATATTTATGTCGAACAATCTTTAGGGTGTGTAGTGCTTAGCTGGTCAACCGACAGTAAGGGTGGTCAACTGCGCCGTCCACACCCTACTCGGACCCTAGGGGATCCACACTGTCAAGTGGTGCCATCTACAACTTCAATTGTGTTTTGATTCGTACGTGTTTTTATATTACCGCGTAAGCAGTGGCGGCTCGTGGTTAAAATTAGTGGGGGTGTTGCTCCAGAAAATTTTTAGCGACTCGTTTCAAAGCGAGGGCTTGACTTTGGCTGATGCACGTTAGTGTGCTACTCTGTGATATTGTAGGAGGGAAAGCTCTCTATTTCCCTCGTAGCCAGGCGTGCAGCTTCCTATGTGCGCATGTGCACAACAGTCAAGGTGCCACGCAGCTGGAACTGTGAAGCGCAAAGCTCCATAGCTTAATTGCAGGGCGGCACACCATTGCTTATTTGTCCAATTATGCACCATCCGTTTGAAAGGAGTAAAAACATCTATTCTTTTCTACACAAAGATTGTTGGTATGTTTTTCATTTGTATGTTTTTGTATCTTTGGGGGTGCTGCAGTTCCGCAGTGCCTACACTCTTAGTCATTTAACTCATAATTTCGAGGTAAATTCCTCCAAAAAATGGCTGGGTAAAATAATGAGGTACAGTGTACCTTGAGTATTAACCCACCAAAAGATACCTCCTAAAACATGAGGTACAATTTATGAAGGTACATATCTACCTTCAGAACTGGAGGTAAAATATATTGAAGGGACATACATACCCATGAGTGCAGAAGAAATCCTTAAAATTAAATGGGGGTTAATTTCAATGCTAAATGATAAAACAATCCTATATGATGCAGTAATGTGTTAAATAAAAAATAATCTAAATCAGTAAATAATAAGACAGGTGATCATTTTTGAAAGTATTAATACCTTTATTAAACCATTATCTTTATTGCATCTTTGACTTTTTATGACGTAAACTATCGCCCAAAGTCTTCTGTTGGAAGTACAATATGCTGCCAGGCAGTCAATACAGATGCATAAGATGCCGGGCAAGTCAAATCTTTTATGTAGTAAACAATAAAACAAAGCAAACACGCTCTTGTTAATGAGCATTCATTATTCAACAGTATAACTTCGTTAGCAGAACACCTGATTTGTTTGTCATCCTTGAGAAACGTAACCTTTGGTCCCAAAATCGGCTGGACATTGCTGTCCATCTATGAAAAAATCTACAGCAGGCTCTTCAGTGGGTTGTTCACTATTAAAACTGGATGCTGAGATTTCAATAACTATAAAGGTGAAAACAGACAATTAGCACAAAATGCTATAAAAATGCTAACTGAACACAACTAATGTAAGGGGTAACAGTTAAAAAAAACTTTGCAATCTTATTGCATATAAAGGGTTTCATGATGTAATATTTGAAAATGTAAGGGCTCCAGTTTTATACTACACCCAAAGTGCAATAGGGAAGCCTTCATTGCCACTTAGACCCCTTAGTTGATTTCATTGTATGTAGTTCCCATTTACCCTTGCTAAGAGTCTAAATGCTATTTCACTCATGTTGCCCTTGCTTAGTGCCTAAGTGCCCTTTGGTTAATTTTCACCCTTGCCAATTATCTAGGTAACCTTTTCCAAATTTTAACCCATGCTGCAGGTTTAAGTACATTTAACTAATTGTCTCCTTTGACCTGCTTGCACCCTTGTCATGGACTCTATATGACATAATGGCCCTTCTACTTGTTTAATCCAGGACAGGAGGTTAGATTTTGTCTCTGGGGTAAACTACATCAATTAAGTAATTCTGAAAAAAATGGTTTAGATTTCTTTCCTATAGATCATTTGGCCCAGTTGATTATCCAATTTCTTACAATTTTTAAATTTTACCCTTGCCAAATATCTAAGTAACCTTTGTACATTTTAAACCATGCTACAGGCCTTAATACTCTAAAGTAATTGTCTCCTTTGACCTGCTTACAAATTTTCTAAGACCCTATATGCACCCTTGTCATGGACTCTATATGACATATTGGTCCTTATACTTATTTAATCTAGGAAAGGAGGGTATGTTTTGTATCTGGGGTAAACTAGAACAATTAATTAATTCAGAAATAATAGTTTAGATTTCTTACCTGGATCATTTTTCCCAGTTGATAATTCAATTTTTTTGTTGGCTCTAACATGCTTTGATGGTGGATGCCCACAAAATGTACACCAACCATTATCATCATTTAAGTCTTTTCTCATAAATTCTTCACAGTCAAAATCATTTTCACTGCACTATCCACATTTAGTCCCTCTAATGTCAGTATTTATGAATGCCATATTAGCTGAAAACAGTGTTCCTCATGTTGTTAAAATGTTATAAACTAAGGTGAGCAATGGCTTCCAATATTTGCATATATGTTTACTTTTAGTCACATAACCAAAATTTTAAAGTTGGAGGGAAGATTTGAAGGTAATAACCTTCAAAATCAATGTACCCTCAAGTTAACTCCAAGTTAATTCAGTTTGACATGCATGTACCTAGTAATTCATGTACCTGCTCCATATGTACCTTAAATGTTCCCTTAAAATTCACTGTACCCTTAAATATTTTTATTGTACCTGCAAAGTACCTCAAAATTTGAAGGTACAACAGGGTACATGATTAAAAGTGTATAGACGATCCGCCACTGCGCGTAAGTTTCAACTGCAATTCTTGACTAAATCTTGACTAAATTTGCAAAATCTCAAAACAGGTAAAAAAATTAAAAATTGCCATAATTTAGAATATGTGAAATTAAAATTTTAGGAAGTTACCGGAGTATTACGGAAGAGTGTTACTCCCATTGAAACTCATTTAAGAAATTCCTTCTAGTTAAAACGATGATTGGCCCAAAGTTACCACCCCTGTCCCAAAGTATCCACATTTTCATTTTACAATACATAAGTATCGGCTTATATTTTTATTAAGTATATTTATAATTTTCAGCTTTAAAATTTGTCTGGTTTGTCTGGAATTGCAACTGATAATGGTGTTGCACCAAGGAAACTGAAATGTCTTTCACCAGCGATGCTACTTAAGAACTCCTTGCTAGTGCCATGGATCCAATCCATAAATCCAAGAATGCCATAATTCTGATTAAATCTAAAATCATAAAACAAAAGTTAAGTAAAGTTGAAACACTTTCACAGCCAACAGCAGAAGGTGGACATGACCGCATGCTCTTTTTAAATTACTATTCGTAATGTGATTATAAACACTTTAAGAAAACCACAAGCCGAAACGTTATGGAAATTGAAGAAATATTTGGCCATTACTTCACTTTTAATATATAATTAACATTACCGACCACGTCATCCGTCCGTACATGTTTTCCATACTACATGTGTGCATATTTGTTTTCTGTGATGTAACAAGGAGGTTATTTAATGACACTATGAGTCTCAGCTTATCGCGCCTTGATTACATTAATATTACAATATGTAGTATATGAGATTCAAAGCATGAATCAAAATAAAATTAAAGCGAGACTGTTGGCTGTTGGGCAATGGCTAGAATGCTGGCAATGCGAAAAGTTAACCATAAGGTTGGAAGATTATTATTGATGTTAGATAAAAGAAAAGGTATTAATTCCACTGCTGTAATGAGGGGAGGTAAGGGTGTGCGTGCTTTTATTGCGAGGATGTGGGGATTATCAGGGTTATCACAGGTGTTAAGGAGATGGTGTCAGTCATAAGCTTTGGATGTGCATAGAGGGCAGGGGAGCTGAGGTGAAATTTGAATGTAGTGAAAGATGATCGCTATTTGTATAACAATTTAATGTAGCAATGCTACCGTACCCTTGTGTCACCACAATAGGTTTCTCCCTTTCTCCTGTGTTACCAAAATCTTACAACACTTTTGAGACGTAACGTTACTCCCCTTTTTACTAAACCTGGCAACATCACGATCAGGTTTCCTCGAAGGGGATCCTAAGCCGGAGATCCCTTCGCCCAAGTCCAGGTACGAACCCCTTGTCTCAAGTCCCTAACGCTAATAAAATAAATCCTAAATCCAATACCCTAAACATGCATCCAGCTGATAATGTATGGATGCGGTTACCCACCTTACAGTAGCCTTTTTTGGTGCAGGCACTATTTGGGTTAAGGCAGAGGTGGAGCGCAATTTTTTCAAGGAGAAGGGAATGTTTAGGTTTAGATATGGTTGAAGGTGATGAGGAGCAGAGTTGAGAAGTTTGTAGGGGTGAGCGGATTCTTTTATCCTATCCGCTAAGGAGACGTGGAAACGCCTGTATGCTGCCATACAACGAGGGGCCGCAAAATTAGTTTTTCATAAAGGCCGCATAATTGTAGTTACATCACCGCACACTCGGTATCTAACTCGTGTCGGCTTGGTGCTTATTAAAATAAAAAAAATTCTATTCGACTTTATAAATAAGCTTCATTTACCTCAAATGGTGATAATGGTGAAACTCCGTCGAAGCCAATAAGGGAAAGTGATACCCACAATGCTCAGCTGTTGAAATATGACCTGCTAAGCAAATCCAAACAAATGAGCTCACTATGTGGCAATTCCTTACATGCGAACCAATTAAGAACGGGGGCTGTAAATATGATAAAAAAATGTTTTAAATTGTGATTAAAAAGTAAGAAAATAGAAGTTTTGTCATTGTTTTTCAATATTGTTACCATAACTGCAAACACATGCTCAATCGGATGAGCGTAGAAAAATGAAATTGCAATTGGTGAAACATATTCGTGGTGTTTTTTATGAATGTGCTTGTAGATGAAAGGATGATGCAATATTCTGAAAAAAATTAATTGTGTTTACGCAAAATATTATAAATCTTAGACTGTAAAATCAAAAGTCTTAATTTAAGACTTTTGGTGTCATTTTGTGCACAAAATATTCATGCATGGGATCTTGTAACCATTGGAAACGACAGTTGAAGAAATATATTATGGAAAACTTTAATTAATGACACATTAATAATTACTTATAATGATGGACTAGCTGTGAATGTAAAATAGCTGATGTGATGTAATTAACCGGTAGTTGTACCAGGAATGCTCATACTGAGTTCCAAATTAAATAAAATAAATGAATTTTTTGTAGACGAAATCAAGACTTTTTACGTGTCTTTTTAAGGCACATAAAGTTGTGACATTCCCCAGGGTCAGGGCCGCGCATGGCGGGACTGGGCCCGTTATGGTGGAATGCACGCCTCACCTTGGGTTGCTTAAGTTTGTACTTTGCCCTTACGGGAATGTTCTAATTAATAAGGAAGGTTCGAGAATGAACCGCATTCCTGCTGCCCGATATATAAAGGGAGTTTGGGCCAGCAGGAAGGCAGTTCGGTTTTTGGGGTTCGACCAGGTTGGTCAACCTCTGTTCTATATTGTAATTATTTTGTACGATTTATAAGTCCCGCAAGTCGGCGGGCAGGCTAACTGTGATCACTAAGATGTTTAGAAGGAAATAAACTCGTTTTTCGTTTGCAACTACGGCTGTCTTTTGCTTACTTGGAGTCAAGAGCCCGGCTGGGCCCTTACAGAGTATTTTTTTTAAAAAAAGGACGCTAAAAGTGTCTTATTTTAAGACCCGTAAAAAGTCTTGATTTCGTCTACAAGTAAGAATCATAAATTCAGACATTTTTTTTATAGTGTACTTTACGTAACCTAATACATATACATACCTGTGATTGTAGTAGAAATGAATTTCTAGTAAAGCAGAGTTTAGCAGTATATCACAAACCAATGTTTTATAGGATGGGAATTGATCAACTCTGAAATTTATTTCCCCAAATCTCGTAAGAATAAAATAGTTGGCAGCTAAAACCAGTAGCGTCAAAAACAAGTTGACCAAAACAAGAAGGAGGCAGTTTAAAATAGATGGATTTGACTGCAATAAAATTAAATAAAGTATCTGTAGCTTTTTATGTTGTATAATTTTGCTTAAACAGTTATTATTAAATATTTACCTGCGATGTTTTTTCTGGCTGGATTTTGAAACGTGTCAACAGTTGTGGTTTTTTTGTTACATCAAGAAAGGTATAAAACCCTCCTATAACTAAATATGTGCCAAAAAAAAATATACCATTGCCTGAAAGAAGAAAGATGGAGATGACTTGTTAAAATTGATTACATTAATCTATAATCCATTATGCATACACTGATGTGCCAAATGTCACAGGATAGAGCGTCATAAGTTTCATGTGTTATCAAAATTCATGTCGTTGCAAGAAAGAATTTCAAAACCGGTTTTTCAACTGGAAGAAAAATTAGATTTTCCCTTTAAAAAAATTACATTTTAACCTCAGAAAAATGGTTTTTGTAGTGCGTGTAAATCGTGTTTTTACATAATCCCAAAATAACTTATTCAAGAGCCGACATTTTAGTATTTTTAACCCTTTCAGTCCCGTATCTTTTCTACTTCCTGGAAAATTACAAAACTTTGTATTTAGCATTCAAATAGCGTCCTGAAACGTTTTGCTTTTATGAAATTTTTTTGTATCTCTTATAGTTTTCGAGATATGTGATGTACAATATATTGTACTCCGGGTCTTAAAACCCGAGCTGAAAATTGGTGTACCAAGAGAATTACGAAGGGGACCGAAAAGGTTAAAAAAACTAAATTTTGAGCTTTTTGAAGTAGAGTAAAACCGGGTGAGATGCCCCAGTGACTTTTTCGTGCACATAAGGGGGATAAGTTGATAATTTATTGCTGTTGGTGCAAAGTCAATACTGCCCGTGTTTCATATAAACAGTTTCCACGGAGTTGACTCGCAAATTTTGGATTCTGGAAGGATCATAAGGTCAGTTTTCTGTATCCCAACATTAAAAGTTTATTGAGTATGTATGAGCTTTTTGTATTTGTGTAGGAACGCTTATATTTAATGAAACGCGGCAATGTATGTGGATTGACAGCAATGTTTTAGACTGTGGTAGGCACTTGCAGCAACTGTGCTTCACAGAGTGATCACATGAGGCATCTATACTGCTCATATTGGGATTGATGCCCCATATATTTATGGTAGAGATGCCCCATTTAAATTTATTTTTTAGAAGTAAAATTTAAAATTGGAATAAACGTTTTCTGCACAACAAAATGACTACAGACTACAAGAAAAAAGTGGGTGCACCTGCTTGAGCAGAATGGACCGAAGTAGCTCTGGTAGAAGCAGTTCGGAAGCTACAAAACCAAGAAATGGGAGTCAACGAAGCAAGTAAGGCTTATCGTATTCCATCTTGTGTGTGGGGCATCTCTCCCCATGTTAATGGGAGAGATGCCCTTTGCAGTGTCTAAGTTGTATCCAGAAATAAAATAGAAAATGCAAAGTTATATTACTTTGAGTATTTTTTGTTAATTACACATACATGCAGGTATATTATAACAATAAAGGAATATTAAAAATACTTACTATTAATTTGTAAAAAATATTTTTATAAATGTGGGGCATCTCACCCGGTTTTACTCTACTCAAAACAATTCTATAAAGATAAATTCTATGTAATGGTCCTTTTCTGCTGCGCCCTGGACTGCCCGACACAAAAAATATGATTTTTACAATTACCTTGAAATATGTGCATACTCTGTGGGCTATGCTTTTATATGATAGGACTGCTCATGCCCATGATTTTTGGCAAGCCAGTGTAGTAAATATAAATATGACTGAAATACTCACCTATAACATATATCATAAAATGATTGCCATTAAAATAGTTGTAAAAGTTTTCATAATGCCATTCAAAGAAACCAAGACTGGTGCCATTCCAATTACTTCATGTATATATGGGTAAAGAATATTTTGTATTAATTATTTGTAGCTCATTTTAGCAATTGAATAGTTCATGAACTGTATAATTACAGTGTATTTAAAATTCCTAACAACAAATTCTACATAATTAATATTTACCAGAGTAAAACAACTAATATCGTTAGCCATGTTTTATCAAATGAATTTACTTTAATTGTAAGACTTGTATTTACTGATATTTTAAGTTCCCAAGCCAAACATATGATCTTAAAAAATACTAATTCCAAAACTTACCTTAGTACTGTGTTTACAAAATTGGGTATCCAAATCATGAAAAAGGACCATAAATATATATCCAAAGGCGACCCACTTAAAAAGATGATGTTTGAACTTATTCTTCGAAACATGATTTGTAGAAATTGCAAATTTTAGATTTTGAACAAAACTTTTCAATGTAATGTTTGCAAATACACGGATATATATGTGAAACTTATAATCCTGATTCTTGAGTCTTAAAAGTAACACAATTTTAATAAGCGTATGATAATTCAAAACACACGATGCAGTTGCCATAATACTTTGTTATTAACATAAATAAATAAATCAACTAAGGATTTTTCAAAAATATGCAATGAATTAAACAATCGTGTCCATATTGCAACATATTGCATTAGACCACATGCGGTTGGTTGAACATTCGTTATACGTTTTTGAGGAACATGCACGATGCAAACATTACAGATTCAAAACACAGAAATTCGGCATATTCATGAATCAGATGTTGTATCGGCAGCAGTTCATAAAATTAAAATGCAACTTTTGATATGTCGTAGTTTGATTTGCAGTATATTCAGGTGGTTTCTGTAAGGTAGGATCCCGGTAGGTGGGTTCTACCGGGTGTTTGTCAACACTCGGAGGTGCTGTGGCTGGCGGAACTTGGGATCCTCCAGAAGCAGTGGTCTGCCGAGGCAGAGGTCCCTTTGGCCCACCGTTTCTAGTGGTCATTCGGTGACTATCCATAATCGGTGCCGAGTGATCAGAAAAGCTAGAAACCAAATTTCAATAGATGTGTATCTAATGAGGGTCAGTTGGACAACCAACGGAGGTTGCAAACTTCTGTGTGTTCAACTGGCAAAAGGTAGTAACCCAGGCAGCACAGTTGGTGCATAAAATTAAAAAAAAACACGTTTTATTCACCAACTGTGCTGCCTGGGTAGTACGATCGGTGGAATGTGGCGATCGACAAGACTGTCCCGGTTTGTTCCTACAGGGAAATCTCTGAGGGTGTTTATTTCACTAAGATAGTTTTGGAAATAGACATAGCCAAAAATCCTTCACAGAAAATAATATTCTGAGATAACAAATTGAGTTCAAACATTTTAGTTTTAAAAAGACTAAGTTCTTTATTTCCAAGTTTTTGTAACAAGGCATAGCAACAAGTATTCAGCTACAGCTCTGGAGTTTCAGACTTATGCCCCATTCTCACCGGACGGAAGGCGCGCGGATTCGTGCGCGCTATGCGGGATTGCTCGCACTGCGCATGTGCAGTGACGTCATGGTTCGTTTCTGCCGAGCGGAAAACATGCCATACTGAAGGAAAAAATATCTTTGACGTGCCAAAGAAATTTTTCCGCTCGATCCAACAGATCGAGCGGAAAAAACACGTGTACTCAAATCTCGATGATATTTTACATTAAAATATATAAAAAAGCTCTTGGTAATTGAAAATAATTAATAAAAATACAAAATTTGAAAAATAACGAATGGTTGCATTAAATTTATGTTTCGTTTATCGTAGTAATGCTAGAATTTTTGTTTTCAGATATTATTTCTTGCTGTTTCTTGGTATCATTTCTTGCCTACACTCAGTTTGGTGGGAATGCACAGAATGGCCATCTGCTGAGGGTGTGCCACCTGCTATGACGCGTAGGCCTACTTTCCTCGCGTCTTCCGTCCGGTGAGAATGGGGCATTACTGGTGTTTCCAGAGATGCGGGGTCCTTATATACCCATGGTGGTCATCCCAAGGGCTGACAGGATATGAAAGGCAAGTGACCCTTGGGATTAGCACCATCTGTATATTTGGGTGACCAGCATTGTCAGTACAGGAAATTCGTTAATTGGTGAGAATAAAAATTAACCCATTTCCTTTTAATTGATTATTGCTGCCATTTCCATATGTCTAATTGTTGACCTCCTCAGGCGTCCTGCCATAATATCTGAAGTTAGGCAAAAATAAGTACTTTATCGCGTACTTTATTGTCTTTTTAACGCTATAGATTAAGGGGGATTACAAATCTATCCCTTTCAATGGGAAAATTTGCAAGGACACTCACAGTCAAACAACAAAAAGATTAAGTGAAAGTAAAAATGATTTAAAATATCTTAATAAATCAGCAAGGTCATGTTCATGTCATTTTTCACTTTAAAACAGTAGATTTTTTTTAAATTAAATTATTATTTGAATTTTTGCACTCACAGCTTGCCTATTTCATGCTGCCACCTCCTGGCAGTGTGTGCAAAATAACGGACATTTTTCAAACTTGTATATGTGACCTATTGGGCCATTTTTTACATGCGATTAGTCGATGAAATGGCCCACCTGGTGATTCTCCTGATTTAGTAAAACCTTAATCTAACAATGATGACTAAGTTGCTACTAAAGTAGGGGCATTCTCCTGAAATTGGGTACGACCCCCCCCCCTCCCCTACCGTATTTGCATTTATTTGCTGAATGTAATGTACTGAGTTGAATGGAATTGAATCTTGTTCTTTATTGTACAAAATAGAAGATTTATAATTGTACGTAGTATATTTAGATTGTGATAAAGTTTAAAGAAATTTCTTTTCTTGTTTAGGCATTAAATAAATTGCATTTTATGTAGATCTTGCATGATTTTTCATTTTATGTTTCCTTCTTTCTTCAGTGCATATCATCACTTGATTGTTCTCCACTATCTGGAGACTCAAGTTTATCTATTAAGACAGCCTCAAAGTCAGTATATTTAGTATACTTGTGATACATTCTTTTTAGAGGTCTTTATTTTCTATAATGAGTCCATATGCTTCCGAAGAAGCTAATAATATTAATATGACTAAAATATAAAAAATATGTGTGATAAAAATCATTATCAAGTTTTAACATTGCAGATTATAATTTTTATTTGTTGTTGGGTTTTTATGATTGCCCCTGTTGTTGATGTTGTTTCCCAATATTAATTAATGCTTAAATGACGATTAGGGGGTTTAATGGGATTTACATTTCAGCCTCCTCAATAGGTCAATTAAGGGCACCACTGTGTAGAACAGTTGGTAGGGCTGGTTCATCTGAACATAGGGGATAAGGACCCCAAGTTAAATCCCCGATGTTAAATCCCTTCCCCTGATGACGTCAGTGGAGGGGAGAAACAAAACCACTGAACTTTTTGTTTTAACTTTCTTCTGGGGTAAATTCACGTTTTTTTGCGGGCTTTTAGCCCTAACTTTAAAAAAAGACTTATGTCCTCAGTTGTTATAGTCTTAAATGCTAAATAAAGCAAGTTAAATTGGGAACTAATGTATCCAGTCTTTAAATATTAATCTACGGATATAGTTTCTTAAAAGCAATGGAAACTATAATCTACAAGTCCATGGATGCCCATGGATTGAAACAAGACCGGGCCAAGACAAAGGGCAGCAACTCTGAAGATTTACGAATCAGTGGAGGAAATCCACAGTTTCCAACATATATCTGTTTAATGAGAACATCAAACAAATTGGTGAAATATCTAAGTTATTTTTTAAAATTATTTTGACTATGAAGCCTGATGGTGGCAAAATGTGTACATGCATAATTTAACATCTCAAGACAAAATCTTAATCTCTCCGCACTGTGCGCATACAAATTATTAATATTCAATTTTGCCAGAATGATATATCACTGCATGAGGTCTTATATTGCCTCGAAATTTTACATTTCAAGCACGATACATACGAGGGCAGATAAAAAAGTAAGTTACACACGGCACCATTTTTAATTCGTAATCTGGAAACACCTTACGCGCACGTCAAGTTATTTTACTCTATCAGTAGCTACCGAAAAGGACATGTTTCATCTTGTTAAACTTTATGTTCTTGTACTGTAGGTGTTTTTTAATGTCACGTCAACTGTATATTCCCTCCAAATTGGAGATTTGTGGAACAATAAGGTTTTTTTGGCTAAAAGGCATAACTGCACTGAGATTCATTGTGAAACAAATGGCGAAGAAAATAGTGTTTTTGTCATTCTACTGCACATTGGCGCTCCACCACACTCAGCTCGAGTCAAAAAGGGGTTGCTGGCCAAGTTTTTAAGTGAGAAGTTTGGCAATATCCACCATACAGCTACCCAGGCAGCATAAAATCGTGAAAGAATCGTAAAAAACCCGTATTTTTCACCATAGGCCATTGGGAAAAAAAAACGTTTCTAAAGCCTACTACACACTATAGCGTGTTGTCCGGTTTTTCGCGACAGTGTTTTTATTAATCTTTTTAAATCTTATTAAGAGTTGTTTTATTTACACAGTATTAATGCGATTACACTTCTAGCATACTTACTTGTGCCAAGTCCTTGTTTGAGGGACTTTTCAAGTCTCCAGACCAGTGGCTTGGGTTCATTCCCACCTGGAGGGTGTTCCATGAGGACTGGGATGTCAAGTGCACCATAAAGGAAAGCACACTTTACATCAAGATGGCAATGTAGCCAGTCTCCCATTACTACGAGAAAGAAAAAGAAGACACGGACCAACGTGAAGTTTATAACCGGGTTATAAACATCCGTGTAATCCCAACCTTCCCGCTGTTGGAACCCTTTCGCAACCAGGCGTGCCCTGTGCCGGACGACCTCCATTCAATTCGGTTCCAGCTTCCCTATCTCTATTTTCGTTTTCTGTTTGTAGGGATATACAGGGTGTCCATTAAGTGTACGTAAGGACATCTACCAGGAAGGATTGGCTCAAGGATTATCAGGTAAGTGATCTGTCTAATCTGTCTAAATAAACCAAGTCCTACGTCCTCATCGGGTTTCGTGAAAAAGGCCGCCCGAGACGGCACGAGTTCGCCGGGGGGGACCGGGCTTCGGCAGGTCCCTGTTTGGTGCAAAAGGCTGCTTTAACAGCACACCAAACGGGTTTTTCCGCGACTGGGAACGGTGGCTCGTTCCTTTGCTTCCCCAGCACATGGGGGGCCGGGATATTTAAGACCAAGGAAGCACCGGGACTGCTTGGGTGTCACGCTACGGGGGAGATTACCGATCTTCGGGAGTAGCGTGACACTGATGA
>JAQGBW010001702.1:0-23815 GCA_034698625.1 Julus scanicus | reverse complement strand
ATTCCCACCGACCTCGACCTGGGAGCGAACCCAGCATCTTAGGATCGAGAGGCAAGCACGTAACCCACTCGACCATCAGCGTCAGCTAACAAACTTGTGATAAGAAAGTAACATCAACGCAAAATTTATAAATTTCCCTGCAATCTTGATTTTTCTCCACACAGAAATGGTGTGGGATGTATAAGCATGATATCAAGATCTATCATCAAGTTCATTATCAAAGAACTGTTCCACAGACTCTTCAGTCAATGACTGGGACAGTCCCATTCCTCCTGCACTATTGTGTCCCAAACCTCCTACCACTAAATCATTGTTTCAAACACACCATATATAGGACTGAAAGGAACTGGCAAATTGCTAGTAAACATCTAATCATAACCATCCAAACTGGTATTAATATATAATGTACTTAATATGAAAACATTGCCTCTATAAACTATAATTTTAGAAAAGTTTAATATTTGAAGAACTTACTTTTAGGTAGTAAAATAACACTTTCTTCCTGCATTCTTGTGCTTCAAAAGGCCACCATTTTACACAAATCAATGCAGAAACACAAGTGTCGATATTTTTATACATTAAAGTTATAAATTATTGGCAATGTCCCATTCCTCAAGTGTTCCACTCTGCCCTAAACAGTAACAAAAAAATGTCACTGAAGCACAATGTTTGTGTTGTTTAGACTTAATATTACCATTTAAGGTAAGCTGTGAACTTTAAACAAAGCCTGCTATTGGTATCGATATTTTTAAGTAAAAAATGAACAATTAAAGATGGCAGAAGTCTACCACATTCAAAGCCTGAGGAAGCAACTACATGCAGTAGCAACTCTTTGAAGCATCCTAGAATTCCAGAAAGCTCAGTGAAGCTTAGCTAAATTGGCTTCATAATTTTCGGATTTCCCAGCCATTGTGCTTAAAAAAGCCGTTCTTCAAGGAGGTGTTTATTATGTGGTAACAGGCAAAAAACAAAAGCTTCATTTTCCTTCATTCAAGACTCGATGATAAGCTTAATTAACTTTTATGGGGAAGCACTTTAAAAATAGTGTCGACTTTTAAGGGTTATAGCTAGTGCAGACATTATCTTAAAAGGTTTATGGCCAATTCAGATCATTTTGCAAGGTTTTTTTAAAGTGGGGAAATGCGAACATGAATATGAAATGAGGAGTTGAGGGTAAATATATTTTGAAGTTAATCCATTTCTCGTATAAATAAAATCGCGCTGCCACACAAGCATCATTCAAAACAGATTCTAAGAAGGCTGAAGGAAAATAAATTTTGATAAGATTTCGCCGAATTTAATCCTCGGCTAGGAAAAAAAGCGTGTGGGACAAAGATAATTGTCGAAAACGTTACTTTTATAGGATGAAATTGTTGTGTATAGAAAAACAAACTTAAATTCTTTTTTTTTCAAAAATTGCAAGTCTCAAAAGTTTTTTGTTGAAAAGTGGATGTTTAATCCAAAGAAATTCCTAGAAATGTGGCAGTCAACTTTAGATGAACGCGGTTATCACGCGGTGATGAAAAATGCATAAGAATTTCACCAAAAGAATAATGGAACCTTGCAAATGATTATACGAATTAAATGTAAGTTGTATTACCTGCTTTATGGTAATGTGTAAGTTTGTTTTTCTAGCATTAGAATCAATGTTTTCGTAACAAAAATCGTAACGTAAAACGAAAATGAAAATGAAAATAAAAGTGTTTAAATTGTTTGAGATGATGGAAGATTATTGTAATCATCACAAGAGAAGAGATTTCGTTTAGAAAATTAAAAATGAAATTTCATTTTCTGTTTATAATGTAAATGCAAGATACAAAAGAAGACTGGAGTGCTCTGATAAAATGCAAAAAAAAAAAAAAACGTATTATGCGAACTAAGTTGAAAAAAGTTTGGCAATAATTTTTAAGAAACTACCTTATAAAGTGAAATATCATGTCTAGGAGATGTTTAAATATTCCAAATTTACAAGTATACGCCCTCATGTTTTCACAACTAGTTATGATTTAAAACTAATTTTAAAATTATATATTCATTGACATTTTTTCTATTTAGAAGTTTTTTTAGGGGATCTTTAAAGGGAAAGTTTAGATAAAGTTCCAATGGCTTAAAAACGTTTCTGTTTATCCCCCTTTCTGGTTAATTTGTCACTACAGTCCAGTACATATATATTTCCAGAATATACACAGTTTACAATTTAGGTCATGTAGAAGTCAAAGAGTTAAGGGTGTTGGGTTAGAAACTCATATGATCGAATCTTTCTAGGATTTAGAATTTAGAATAAAACTAAAATAAGTCCACTAAGTACACACAGTAAACAACCAACAAATTGAACCTAGTATAGTCTAGTGACTCCATTTGATATATACAAGTTTTTTTTAAGTTATCTTCCTAATTTGAAAATTAATAATCTCACATAAATATCATTACACAAATTTTTGTTTTTGTTTGTAAGCAATGGGTATACACAATAAGTTTACGGTGCATAAAACTCAGTGCAAAGAAATAGTTCAGAACATTAATGAACGTTCTGAAAACATAATCTCTAAATGTGTTACATCTGTAATAAATATTTATTGAGATTCTATAAAACACCTTAATATACAGCTTATAGAAGGCGATTGAATCTATAGTCTAACAGTTCGATTTATTATTTTTCCTAATTTGAAAAAGTTCAGAATCTCAGATTACTACACAACGTTTTGTTTGTAAATAAAGAATGAGTACACAGAAAGTCCACGGTGCACAAGACTTAGTGCACTAAAATAGTTTAGAACTTCTATGAACATTGTGAAAACAGAATCTTTAAAAAGGTTACTACTATATTGAGATTCTATAAAACATTTTAAAATACAGCTTAGAAAGCGATTGAATCTATAGTCTAGAGCAGCGGTCGGGGAACTTTTTTAACCATTACCCCAAAATATTTTTGCGTAAGTCGATATTACTTATCCCCCCCCCCCCTCCTCCATTCTGAAAATAAAGTCAATGTAAATTTTAAATAAACATCATTTATTGAATTAATTTACATTTAAATATTTATAAAAATACTAACCCGTTTATGAAATAGCAATTTAAATATTAGAAAAATTTCCCTATTACCCATAAAAATGTCATTTTTACCCCATTTGGGGTAATTTACCCCGGTTCCCCGACCGCTGGTCTAGAGGTTCGATTTAAAATTTTTTTAATATATTTTCCTAATTGAAAAAGTTCAGATTCTCAAAAAAATATTATTACACAACTTGTTTTGGTTTTTCGACAATGAGTGCACAGTACAAAACACTCAACTCATTGCGCTGAAAAAGTTTTAAAACATTTCTGTGCACCGAGAACATGCAAATGGGGCACAACAATTTACTTTTTATACAAACAGAAATTAACAGGACCAGGACGCTGGGAAAATCTGCATAATGGAAATATCTTGACGACATACTTTAGAAAAACGATTTCAAGTGCTGAAAGTAGTACCAAGGAGTTTTTTGAAGTTTTTTAAAAAACGGTTGAAAGCCATTCACCACAAACGTAAGTGAATGGCGCCGCAGGGGTCATGTGGGTGAATTCACAGAAAAGTTGTTTTCCAACTGGGCAAAAGTTGATTCTCTCCTCGATTCGAATCGGATGAACTCATGAAAGCTGATCAACTGAAAACCTGCGGGATGTTGGATTCTAGATCCCGCTGATTTCTCTTGGATCCGTATTATTAACAGAAGTAATAATGACGTACGACTGTATCGGTTTCATCCCCGATTAAATTTCAGTGTTGGACCAAAACGGAGGAGGGATGACCATAAATTACGTCCAAATAATACGGCTAGATTACTGAATGTAAGAAGCTAGAAAACCCACCATTCTTCCTCCATTCAGCTCTGCCCATAGGGGTCCACCTTGCAAAGAAATAGAGGGGCGACAGGTAAAACATTTGGGGGGAAAAAATCACACAAAAAGCCCATTTTTTAGACATCGATAGAATGAACCAACTTTCAAATATTTTTTAAATTTCACGTTTGAAACGTGTGAAAATTTGCATGTTTTCCTCCCCGATTTTTTATTCAAAACGAAGGGAGAAAAGGAGGGAAAGTTCCTCTTATGGGTCAAAGCTATAAACTCGATCATATTTTTTTATAATTATTAGTTTGACAATATTTATGCTTTTAAGGAGTATAAACCAGAGTTTTTAAAACGCTTGCTAAACACGATGCCTACAAATGTTTTCAAAAACATTGTTTTCAAGATACTAATTTTAGGAAGACACAAACATAAGTTCTTAACTAAAATTCCTCGTAAAGCTTTGTTGTTGTTGTTTTAAATGTGTTTCAAAAAACAGCATAAACCAGAGTATTCAAAAACAATTGCTGAACACGATGCATACAAATGTTTTCAGAAAGATTGTTTTTAAAAAATTAATTTTAGGAACACACAAACATGTTCTTAACTATAAAAATCCACATAAAGTTGTTGTTTGTTTTAAACGTGTTTCAATAAATAGTATAAACTAGAGTATTTAAAAAACGCTTGCTGAGCACGATTCTTACAAACGTTTTCTAAAACATTGCTTTCAAGAAATTAATTTTAGGAAGATTAAAAATTCCCTATAAAGTTGTTTTTTTGTTTTAAATGTGTTTCAAAGCAGAGAATTTAAAAACACTTGCTGAACAATATGCATGCAAATGTTTTCTAAAACATTGTTTTCAAGAAATTAATTTTAGGAAGACAAACGTATGTTCTTAACTAAAAATTTCTCATAAAGTTATTTTTTCTTCTAAATGTGTTTTAATAAAGAGTAAATAAACCTGAGTATTTAAAAACGTTTGCTGAACACGATTCATACGAAATGTTTTCTAAAACATTGTTTTCAAGAAATTAACTTTAGGAAGACATGTTCTTAACAAAGAATATAGTTATTTTGTTTTGTTTTATATGTGTTTTAATAAACAGTACAAAGCAGAGTATTTAAACAAAATGTTTTCAAGTACTTTCACGCATGCTCTTAACCCATTTTATCATGTTTTCCAAATAACTATTTTCTGAGCATATAACACATCATCTAAAAAATTGGACACGTTCACATGAATTATTGTGGCAAATTTATATTTCGAATTTATGCAGAAACAACTGAAACATGTTGTTAACACATCCATTAACGCGTACTTTAATAAAAAAAAATTCTCTGATGGGGGATAACATCGAAAAATTTTCGATAAAAGCTGGCAAAAATATGTCGCCAAATGTCGCGAATTTTGGAACCCAGGGTTAAGCAGTGTGCCTATAGTAACCCTGGCACAGCTTGGGGCTGCGTCTGGGTCTGGTTACGTGCCCAGTTGTCAACTTCCTCCTCCTAGGGTTAAACTGTGACCCCTTTTTCAATCTATAAAAAATGGCGTCCTGATATAGGGTCGTCCCTGTCTGGGTTTCAAACCAGACTAAAAAAGGAAGGGAACCCAGCGTTTCTTTTGTCATCGAGAAAACGTATCCTGTCCAATAGGGTCGGTAGGGGTGGTGATCTACTTTAAAATGCAGATGGTGGGCTTTTTATACATGCACACAAGCCTTTCACGGCCTTTCTCTCCCCTTTTTTCCTCTGTTTTCGCACCCTCACTCTGGCCCACCAAAAAGTGGATCAGGGAGTGCCACCCCCCTTTTACGGCACAGGAAAGGTTGACTTGCAAGGAATAAAAAAGTCGCACGTACATAGACCCAGTTTTACACTACTCTAGGCCCCGTTTTGGCCCCCTCTACCAAAGCATCCCTTCTGGGTTAACCCGCCAAACTCCGTTACATGACTTCCACATCAAAGACTTGCTACTGGGCTACTGGAACACAATCGTAAATGCCATTCGATGTTCCAAAATCTTAAGTGGTTCGCACGGTTGCGAAACTTTTTTGCATCTCCAAGGATTCCAGAACTTTTTTTCCCACTGCTACTACCCTATGGGATGCACATTCCTAAAAAAATGGGTTCTACAGGCTGATGAAAACACCATTCAGAACACTTATGGACGGCTTAAAGGGATGCACATTCTCAGAAATATGTACTCGGGTTGGTGAGAACTCGAATACATCGAAAACAACCTCCATTGATGTCAATGGAATGCCCATTACAAAAAAAACAGGTGTTACCGGGTTGATGAGAACATCATTCAGAACACTTACGGAAATTAATGGAATGCGCGCTCCCAGAAATATGTGCTCGGGTTGATGAGAACACCCATACACCGAGAGCAACTACCATTGATGTTATTGGGATGCTCATTCCCAAAAAAACAGGTGTTATGGGGCTGAGGAGAACATCAATCAGAACACTTGGGAGGTTAATTGGATGCACGTTCCTCGAAAAAGTGAGAACACGTATACATCGAGATCAACAGCATTGTTGTTAATATCCCAAAAAATCCTATTCCCAAAATTAGGTGTTGCTGGGTTGATGAGAACACCATTCAGAACACCATGTGAACACGAGAATACAAGCACTGGCTAAATCACGACTAGTGAACACGTGACCGCAACGTCAGTTGTACGAATTCAAAATCGGGCACTTTAAAATGTTTTGAGAACACTTCTGAAGCGTTGATTGGAGTGTTCTAACCTTGGAACAAAACACGTCAACATCGAGAGCAACTTCCATTAATGTTAATGTGATGCCCATTCTCAAAAATAGGTGTTACAATTGATGAGAACAAAAGGTATCAGTACAAAAGAGATTGAATGCACAAAACGAGTTGCTCAAAACGTATGAGTACAATGCACTCGATAACAAAAATGTACTCATAATATGTGATAACAACTGTAATTAAGTATTAACGTAAACTGAAATGAGTACCAATGAGTTCCGTAAACAATACTTTTGCAATCCATCATACTCTAATCAGTACTCATAGCCATGAGTATACAATTTACCCAAGTCTAATTACGAATCTACTCATACTAATATATATGGAGTATGTTTCCACTGGTACTCGCAATCAGTACTTCTGCTTATGAGTACATATTTGCCAAAGTCTGTATAGCTCCAAGATCTAATATTAGAATGGTGACATTCAGGCGTCTTAAATTCTCAAATCCGCTTACTTTTCGATATTCCCTCGCTAAAATTTTAAATCCATATTTGCTTCCGATGCTAAAGTAATCATCTGCAAATTTAAAATTTTCAGCAATCTCTTCGAGAAGACTAAAACACGATTCGTTGGGATTTTTTTTACGGAATATATACTGTAGATCAATTCATAAAGTAAACATACATGGCCAAAAAAAAAATGGAAAAAAGACAATACATTGAAATAACTTTTATTCCCAATTCTGTATTTTGATTTCTGTCCACTATATATATATAAGTGGGAATGTGAATAAAGCTTATTTCGATATTACATTACTGTTTTATATATTTCTGGAATTGATCTTGCGTTTATACAAAAAAAAATAGAAAAGAATGTGACCTAGAACGGTTATATATACGTATATATTCTTATATATCCAAAACCTGGGATTTTTATCGATGAAATCTGACAAATTCTGGATTTCAATTAAGGGCCATTCAAAAAGGACATCCCCGAAATTCCTTCGAAAATTGTTCCTTCCCCTATACTCCCTGTCCACATGGTGTCCATTTTAACCCAGACCCATCCCACCTCATGGATGTCCTTAATTTTTGTTAAGTAGGGTGTCCAGAAAATTGTTTGGAACATAAAAATTGGAGTCATGCAATTTCAACTAAATTTCTTTAACTATAAAAAATACAACTAAAGTTTTACAACTAAAAAAAATTTACCTAAATTTGGTTCAACTAATGATTTAAAACTAAATTTTTATAAATTTATATTTACAACTAAAAAATGTTAACTAACCTAACCTAACCTAACTCAGAAGAATAAAAACCACCTGATTGATGTTTAGTTGACAACATCCTAGTTGAAAATCTGTTTATTTGAACATTTCTTAGTTGTAAATCCTCTTCAGTTGTACCATTTTAGTTGAGTAAATTTCGTTGAAACTGCCTGCTACCATAAAAATCCCATAAATTTCCAAGTACCCACCTCGATCGTTACCACCCCTTGTCTACATAGTGTCCATTTTAACCCAGTCTTCCCTTCTCGCCCTCATGGACGTCCTTAATTTTTTGTTACAGTAGGGTGTCCAGAACATTTTTTGGAACATACAAAGACGCATCCTATTAATTTCCAAGCACCCTCCTCGATGATTACCAATTCCACGACATTTTTACAGATTTTTCGGATTAACGGAAATTTCCTGACCTAGAATTGAAATTCCAGCATAACATTGGTGTTTAACACAAAGTTAGGCATAATTCCCGACTTTCCCAAGGTTTTAAAAATTCAAGTACTTTAGGGACTGGGGACACATTTTTTTCTGGTGTCCATGCATTTCCCCATTCACTGACCTTTAAAACTTATAACAAAAAATCAAAAAACTGAAAAATGCCATCATTATTGGAGGTCTATAATGGATACCCCTCCCTCCCCCCTGTAGACATGGTGTCCATATGCCAGCAGACCCCTTCCCCCCACCCTACCCCATTCTGGAGGACGTCCTTTTTGAATGGCCCCGTTTCAGTAACCAGTATGGGCACCTTTGGTAATAGACTCCATACAAATTTAAAACAGTACATGGTATGGACTCTTATCCTCAGACATTGGTGTAGTTTATCACCCCACTGTGAAATTTTGGTCCCTTACTTTCCACATCATCTAAATTCGCAATTAATTGAAACCTTGAAGACCCCATGCAGTTGCACATGTTCTCTCTAGACCACTATTATTATTTTTTTAGCTATACGAAATTAATTGGAAAATTGTTCAGAGCAAATTATCTGCATTTAGCAAACATGCGCAATATGGTCTAAACACACGATGAACACCTGTCATGATAGCTTCAAAGATGTAAAATTTAATAAACTGCGCCGTCCATTATTTTACACCGAGCACACGCATAAAAGGTGAAGCATTTGAACCTTTATGAGTTTAGGATTAATTTAAATCGTTATATTTGAATATGAAGCAAATTAAAAGCAGGAATAAAACACGCCACAAAATCTAAACATGTTGATATGCTTAATATAGCACAAATTCGATATTATGTGTAGACGTTAATTTCAGATTATAAAAATGTAGGTAGCGTTTGGGAACATGTTTAGATTGTGTTGAAGAAATAACATGTGGGAACATGTTCAAATTCTCATTTTTTTAATTGAAATTAGGGCCAATTTTCTGTATGGCATTTTACGGTATTTGTAAACACTTGATTGAGAACATGTTCAATACCTCATTTTCTTATTAAAGTTGGTGTCGATTTTCTGTAGGACATTTTTAGGGTATTAATAAACACTTGGTTGAGAACATGTTTAATACCTCATTTTCTTATTGAAATTGGTGTCGACTTTTTGTATGTCATTTTTTGGTATTTGCAAACACTTGTTTGAGAACATGTTCAAAATCTCATTTTCTCATTGAAATTGGTGTCAATTTTCTGTTTGTCATTTTAGGGTATTTATAAACACTTGGTTGAGAACATGTTCAATACCTCATTTTCTTATTCAATTTAGTGCCAATTTTCTGTATGACATGTTTTTGGGCATTAATAAACTCTTTATTAAGAACATGTTTAATACCTCATTTTCTTATTGAAATTGGCGTCAACTTTCTATACGACATTTTTGGGTATTTATAAACACTTGGTTGAGGACATGTTCAATTCTTCATTTTCTTATTGAAATTGGTGCCAATTTTCGCATAGTAAATATTCCTATATTTGACAATTTCAAAGAAGTTCATAGTTTTGATTTCCCCTCGCAAGCACACGTCATAGCGAGCATGTAGGGAATGACTTTAACCGGTTTAACCGCCAAGTTCGGGAGACAAACGCGAGCCAAGTTGACCCGTAACGCCATCTATCGACAACACACGGAACTTGGATGGATTAATTTTGTGCCAAAATCAAATGGGCAATTTGGCAACCATCTACAATATTCATGCTAAACCGAATTCAACATGATTTGTACTCACTGTTCCAAACACATTTCCATATGTTTCGAAACTGTATTGTTTGATTTGCATTTTCGATATGACTTCCAATTTTTGTATTAACAATTTTAGACATGGTTATGATTAAAATTTGCATGTTATGACTAAAATGGGAAATTGTGCAAAATAATGCACGAAATTTGAGGACAAAATTCTAAAACTATACTAATATTATTTGCAGTTATATGAGCAAATATGGATTGTAAGTAAACAAAAATAGATTGTGGAGTTTAGTGATTTCAATAATTGGAATGTTTTAAACATTTTAAATGATGAAGACGATACATATCATTTGCATAAACGTGTCCATGGTTACATGTAGTGTACACGTAGTTTACAAATAAATTATTACATAATATGCAAAGCTAAGATTTGAAGAAAAAAAATACCGTATTATTATGTCGTAATTACATAAAATTTATCTATAAGAGTTAAAAATTATAACCAGACTCATAGATTCTCGTACTATAAACAAACATTATTACGGGCATATATCGTTTTAAGTACAAACCTGGAACGCCAATCCATATCACATAATTTACGTGCTATTTTTCCTGAAATAGTATTATAATTTGTCTCGTTCCACGCTCGCCTCATACAGAAAGCGTTTTAATTAGAACGAATAAAAAATTAAACATTACAAATAAATATGCCTAGAGATTAACGACTGCATGGGAAACGCAATAAAATAAATGGTTTTCGCTTAATTGTGCTTTTCATTTTTGAAAAACAACAAACGTTTGAAAACGTAACTTATTAAAGGCGCGTTAATTGAGTCTGAGAGCTAGAAGCAATGGGCATCCAATGAAATTCTAATTGAGAAAGCCCACTACAACTAAGATAAAACGCTATTTTTGGGAGGGGGGCCAAGTCATGATATCCAAATTGGTGGCGATTAGCACGTCGGAGGACAAACAAAGAGTGGCTGTTCGCCAGGAAAAACTCGAAATAGTCCGGCTTAATTATCAAAGCTAATTATGCAGTGTCTTGATTGGGCGCATTTTCGATTGCATTAAGATAATTAGGCGCAGGAATGGCCTTATGAATTCGGGGGAAGGGGAGGGGATTCTCCCACCAATGAGATTCCATTGCGGAAGCAAGAATCGGTATTCAAGAGCTGCATGCACATATGCGAAAATAAATGATTCAGAGATGGAATTCTACCAACATACCAATTCCACTAAATTTTAACTGGACGATGGCATGCACTTGAATTTACCTTGAAAACATGTTTTTTTTAAATTTGGCAAGTTTTGGTTTGATTGAACTACAGTATTGGTCTCAGGTAACATCGACACTGATTAGACAACAGATTATTAGACAAAATCATCAGTTTTAAATGAAGTACACATTTTCGATTGTACATACAATGTATATAAATGTGGAAAATGAACAGACTATAGATGAAAAAATTATATATGGCAGATATTTGTAGAAAATTTCATATTATGGTCATAAATGGATATATCAGTAATTTGTCATATTTGGACATAACGGCAATCTGTCAGCTATGGACATATCGATAATTATCCATACGGTATAACTACTATAGATGCATCCAGTGCAAATTAATGAATAACCTCTCTAAAAGCATAAAATGTTCCGGTCCCGACTTGGCACTCGTGTATATAAATGAACCTGTCTAAAATCATATTTTTCACCAGTCCCAAGCGTTTATACATTTAGACAGGTTCTCCTGTATATGGCCATATCGGTAATTTAGGCATGCATGGACGTATATTGGTAATTTAGGCATACATGGACGTATATTGGTAATTGGTCATACATGAACATATCAGTAATTGTCCATATATGGGCACATCAGCAATTGGTCAAATTTGGACAAATCGGTAATTGGGCATATATGGCCATATCAGTACACATCTGCACATCAGTATACTGATGTACACATATGCACATCAGTATTCTGATGTACACATGTGTCCATGTAGGACAAATTACCTATATGTCCATGTAGGACAAATTACTGATATGTCCGTATATGCCCAATTACCGATTTGTCCAGATATGACCAATTGCCGTTATGTCCAAATTTGACCAATTGCTGATGTGCCCATATATGGCCAATTATAATTGGTCATATATAAACACGTCAGTAATTGTTTATATATGGATTTATCAGTAATTGGTCATATATGGACACATCAGCAATTGGTTATATATGGACATATCGGTAATTGATCATACATGGACATAACAGTCATTGATCATATATGGACATATATCAGTAAATGGCTATATAGGATAGATTATAGTCGTAGGAATATATTGCCAAACATCCACGTATATATCTATGTCCACATGTGGCAAATCTCCATAATTCAATATACACGTACACACTGCACTATTAATTTTTGTAACGGCATGCAGAATTCTAATTTAAAACGTTACAAATACGTGTTATAGACGTGTTCCAAGCATTTGCACGATTAAAACATGTCAAGCACTTGCACTACCTCAAATATGACTTACATCCAATAAATCTATCACGTGACTATTTCCTTGACGGCTTGACCTATGTTCAGTTTGTTTATGTTATTCCACAAAACATGATTTTTTTATATACTCCGCATATTAATTTACAATAACAGTATGCCAAAATCCAGTATCTGGCAAATGTCCAAATTTCTGCTAGGCAATGAAATTTTCAGTTGATATTGGAATGTATGCAAAACAATATACATTTAGTCATGTTGCCCATGCAACATGACTAAATGACACGAGTCGATGCATCCATAGCAATTTTCGAAAAACTTGAAACAATGTACATCTTTTTGTTTATCATGAATCAAGCAAAGATGAACAAAAGAAGCTTTTCTTGTCAAAATAAAATTTTATGGATGCATGCGTGCATCAGAGCTTTATTAGAGGACATGTCTTAATGAAAACATTTTCATTTTCAGAAAATCAAAATTACGTCAGTTGTTTATACAAAAGGCATCAAGTTGTCTTCCGATTGGTGAAAAAAAACCAGCCACTTGTGCTCTGAATTTGGAACAGTATGCTTTAGGCTCCACCTATCCATGTTACATCTTAACATTGCCTGGAAAAATCCCATTTTTCTTGTTGGTTGGAAGCTTTTCATAGAATTTCCACCTCGTGGCAATGTCACGTTAAGTGCACATTCGCAACACAACAAACAGTGAGTTGCATATAACTCTCGACGTCTTTTTCAGCCCTTTTTTATATCAAAGCAAACCAACAAATAAGCAACTTAAAAATTAGGGCATCACAAAAAAATAATTCTAGGCGAATAGAACTGTTTTCGCTCAAACAGAATAAAAAAACAGCTACAGCAGAGCTTTTATGAAGGCTTTTAGAGCTCTAAATGGCACCAGAAGCCCAGAAGTCTGCAAACTCATGCTTGGGAAAAAATGCTAGAAAAAATTTAATGGATTTCGCCGGAAATTCTTAGTCAGAAAGCACATCCGTGGTCCTGAGTTTTTCTTCGTTTTGCACTACATATATATGAACTGAATTTCAACTCGTTAAATGATCAAATGCGCCACCATCGTTTAATGCATCACCCTAAAAAAGGATGAATTGTTAAGTGTTTGCCATACTAAAACGTTTACAGAGTTTTTATGGTGTCATAAGTACGCTTTATTGCTGCATTTTTGGACAAAAACCGAAAATAATATAGATTTTTTATATAATATTTGGAATGTTTAGTATATTTTTTTTTTAATAAATTCAATTGTTTGGCAAACTCATAATGCAATATGCAATATTTACATGTATACAGAAATTGAAGACTTAAATCATTGAAGATGAAAATACTTAAAATTTATCCACAAAACACTGAATTGTTTGTTAAATCAGAAATGCAATTTTCATGAGCGTAAATATTGTAAATATCCAGAAATATTTTCCAAATTTTCCCTTAACTGTGCTTTTAAAAAGAACATAAGTATCATATGATGGTGTCATAAGTAAACTCTACGACTCTACAGAATGTAGATTTTTATAGAAATATTTGGAATGTTCGGTTTATTATTTTTTAATAAATCAATTGTTTGGCAGACTAATTTTATAATATACTGTATTTTGTGTTTAGCATTATGTACAAATTCATATATCATAGTAAACATTTAATGCAATATACACAATATTTACATGCTGAAAACGCAAACATCAACTCTGATAAAAATACCTCTGTGATACATTCTCACAAAATACACTTAATACATTCTCACAAAATACACTTAATACATTATTGACAAAATACTGCATTCCAGGTCTTGAAAGCATATTTCTTGTTCTGAATGAACTTACTAATTATATTAAAAGATGATTTATACAATTATTACTATATATTATTATTGAAACCGATGCTTTTATTAACATAGTTTTCAGTAAATTTGTACTATAGCATATAGAACGTGGTTGGAAAAATGTTCAGTGACAAGTTTTTGAATTAAAATACGAGTATTTGATAAGTCCGTTCAATTCACATATTGCAACAGACCGAGCCATGTTCTTTAAAATTATTAATTTTGTATGGATTTTACGACTGCAGTCATTGCCACGATATAAGGACAAACTCCACTGAGAATTTCCGTTCAAGTCATGGCTTGCACATCCAGAATTTAAGATGAATAAGGTTATTATTCCCAGTTCACATGGCACGCATTAACACCGTGGCTTTTATGGACATCCCAGAAGGAATTCGAGTTAGAATATTGCCAAGTTTGCTGTTCAGTTTGCACTAGAGTTTATTTTACAAAAAAGCAACAACTTATAAGACTTTAACTCCATAAAACATCTCTGCTTTGTACCCTTGTCTTTCATGGCAGTCATGGTGGTGGTACAAATATGAAAATAGTCTTTAGATGACCCAATTATCAGGTCTTAAATATTACCATTTTTACTTTAAGTTGATGAAATAATAAAGAGGTTATATTAAGGGGGAAATGGTAAATTTTTTTAAAATTAATAAACAAGTTTGAAAAATGTCCGTTAATTTGCCCTCGCTGCCTGCAGGTGGCAGCACGAGAATTCAAATTAACGGACATTTTTCAAACTTGTTTATTAATTTTAAAAAAATCTATATCATTCCAAAGTCAAAAACGAATTAATTATACAATTGCTGATTTATCAAGCTATTTTAAACAATTTTTATTTTTATTTAATCTCTTTTTGTTTGGCTGAAAGTGTGTTTCAAAATTTCATCCATTGAAAGTGATAGGGTTGTGATCCCCCTTAAAAGTAAATAATTTTGCAAAAATCCTTGATGCATTAATGTGGACACTTCTAATATTTTGTTACAAACACTTACAGAAATGTAACTAATGTGGTGTTGCTTTTCATGAAATATGCAGATAGTTTCAGATAACCTAATTATCATGCTTTAATTATTACTCTTCTTATTTGTAATTTTATGAAATAATAAAGAGATTATAATAAAAATAAATAATTTTGCAAAAATCCTAGATGCATTTATGTGAAGTAAACAAGCAATCTGAAGACTCATTTTTTTAAAAAATATCATGGCAGAATCATGTTTTTCTGGTAATGTGAGAATTTGAAACACCAAAATTTGGAGACTTCTAATATTTGATTACAAACACTTGCAAAGATGTAGATAACGTGTTGTTCATGTTGCCAAATCACGATATTTGCAAAAAAAAACATTGACACGTTTACACACAATCGGGTGTCAGACATGTTGAAATATTCGAAAATGTACACCTTTAACTTATTACTCGTAACATTGCAAAATACATATCATATCTGAGGAAATCTTTTCCCACGGTTGAAATATCATGCAGTAACTATGGTGAATATTTTCCCTGAGCAATTGCAAACTATTCATGAGTGATCGAGCCTAAAGCCGATAAAAAATATTGGCCAAATCGACAGAATTCTAAAACATGATATTCGCAAAATATGTAGAAATATCTCGTTTTTACACACACACGTTAAAACCTGAATTTGACATCTTAAATTTGCGTCTCTACCGAACGAGAAAATGTTAAACAAGAAATTCAAAAGTGCACTCCTTGTAATTGCTTTTCCCCGCATTGCATGTATGTACACGAAATAGTTATTCAGGGGTCGCATTTCCACCAAAAAATAAATTCACGAAAAACAAATTTATTCCTCGATTTTTAATATGGGTTTGGCATGTCTCGAGACACAAACAAAACACGTCAGATAAAATTTCCCGACCATTATTTTTCGGAAAAAACAAGCAGTTTTGCAAATTGCTTTTTTTTGTGTGTGTTGTGGAAACCATATTGTTAGTCGTCAGGGTTTATCTGCAATTTGGAAGTTGACATTTAGCCGAATATGAGGCAAAATGTGTAATTGAAAACCCAGTAAACACAAGACTGGCTGATGTCATTTTCTCAGAAATAATGCCATAAATTAAGCGCCACGGTAAGGATGCTCTCAATTTGCATCTCCATGACCCCACCTAAAACGTAATGTATCCGACTATCTAAATAAGACGAACCGTGTTCCTGAATAGTGAATTTCTGCTAACGATGCCATGGCGAATAGCTCAAAGATATGTTTCGAATCCACTCGTCTCTTAACCTGTTTTGACAAATAGATTCTGGCGGAGAGAATAGTCCAAATTAAAGGAGTAGAACCTAATATTTATTTGGCTATACATACAACGGCAGTAATTCAGCACGTATACATATACAGCTTTTTGATATGCATTTCAGTGAATTTATCAAAGAAAAAGCTCAGAATTATTGCTTGCCTAATGCCCACGGAAATTGCATCTTTCATGATATATTAAATGCATCTTCCATAAATGCTCATCTTATGAGACATTGTATATATATATGGCATTTGCGAAATGATTTTGTATGGTTTTTTTATTACCAGTATAAATAAAAATTTCGCTGAAATTTGATTAAAATGGACGTACATTCATGGACAATCGCATTGCGAAATTTACTTGACTTATTTTGGCTGTTTTTCTTCATTTAACAGCCACGATAAATTTAAAATCTGCATTTTTTTTAACGATGAGCATGAATTGATTTTTAATTTTTATGCTGGAGAATAGCTGTTTTATTTATTTTTAAAAATATTCCATTTTGGTTTTTATGAAAATTATTAGATGTTTTCTGAAAACTATTAGATGTAGTTAGGCGTGTATTAAAGGAGAGCTTTTATGTGCTAGACTAACCAATATTCACGTGATTAGATGTGCCTACTACAAAATATTAAATAAATAATGGAAAAATTTTGACATGTTGTATTTGGGTTAGGCCCATGTAATTAGATGACTTGTCAATTAAGCTGTTTACTAAATTAGTTTAAAAATATTATTTGTATGATCTGAACTTGACTGGACACATTAAGGTATATAGTATATATATATATATATACATGATACAGTGTATTTGGTATTTTTCCTGTACACAATTCAATTAAATCCCACCCAAAGTATAGACATCAGAATTTTAATTTCACGATGATGTTGGGTGTCCACGAAGTCGAAATTCTTTTTAAAAAAATATATTTGGGGACGTGTATTTTATTCTATCCTTCATGCCCATATATAACAATGGATTATGGTATTTTTATGCCAGGTATTGAGTTAAATTAAATTAAATTCCAATCTGACATGAAAGGTACATGCATGTTAATTTATCCATCCTTAAAGACCATTTTATGATTAAAGACCGAAAATTGGGAATATTTGCAATAATTTCAAAGGTTAATTTTGTATAAATATGTGAAATATTTCTACAGTATGAGCACATGCAATAAGTGCCATTGTGAAATTTAATTCGGATGGACTTTTTTATTTTCTCCACCATATTTCATATAACAACATAGTACATAACATGCAGATTTCATCATCTGAGCCCAATATAATAAACTTAATTTTAAATGCTTATAAAAGCTCCTTTGGCACTGTATCGATTGATGTCTATATAAGGGGAAGCTAAACAAGTAAGTGCGAGACCAGTTTTTTTTTAGCGAAAGTAATCCACCGTCAGGCAGATGCTCTTACAAATAGGGTTGGTCCATTAACTGGCTAAGCCTATTTTTGCTGGACACGAATCAAGGGCCTCAATGGGGCGCTATGCCTGGCCGTTCGATAACTGCGCATTAAGACCACTGGCCGTACACATGCATTCCTCGTATATGGTCTCCAAATGCTTTGGAAACACATGGAAATTATCAATACATGATGTAGAACACACATAAAAAATATTCACGTCAGAGACAAGTCACATTTTTCACATGAATTTAATGCTGATTTACATGTTTAATATCATCGTTTCAACATATTAACTCAAGTGTTGATAAACACAAACATTATTTGTCTTAAGGGATAATGATTTGTATATTATATACAAAAAAGCAGCAAGGGTATACAGTATATATTGGCTGTATGTATAAATTCTTGTTTCCCAAAACGCATATAATTTATTTCTTCCAGTATATGTTTATAAAACATGTATTTAGAGCATGCATGGAATGTCATAATTTGTTTACCACAGAATTACCAATTAAGTGGTTTAATTGACATTTGCAAAATCACCTGCAAATTACATGTACGTTCTAACAAAGTATGTAGTTCGAGCTGTATAGGCACTTAAAAGGTGCTTCAATAAAATATATAATAGTATAAGTATGTAATAATAATAATATACGATAAATAATAAAAAATCTGTATATTAAATTAAACCTTTCAATAGTAAAAAATGATGCCATCAGAGGAAACTGTATATAGTGGCCACTATAACAGCAATCTTACGAATTATAGCTATTATATAAATTCTTGCCTATATATATATATATATATATATATATACATTCTATACAGTATATATTTCCAAGAACAAGTATAGGAACTGTGTTGAAGCAAAATTCCATGCAGTTGGAATCTGGTACCTTTTATAAACGCTATATATATAGCAAAAAATTCTATCGAAAGGACCTTTGAAGAATCTGTTATTAAAAATGTCAGACGTGATTTATGCCACGTGTTGTATACGTGTTGAAAACAGATTAAAAAAAAATTGTGGACCAACATTGGCTGCCGATTCGCCAACGTTGGCCCAAAGTCGTGTTTGGCAAAATGGGAATATACTATGGGAACCATGAGTACCATGGAAATAATCATTGGAACCATGATTACCATGTAAATAATCACTGTAACCATGAGTACCATGGAAATAATCACTGGAACCTGAGTACCATGGAAATAATCACTGGAACCATGAGTACCATGGAAATAATCACTGGAACCATGTGTACATGGGGAAAATCATAGGAACCATCAGTACCATGAATCAAATCATGGGAACCATCAGTACCATGATGAAAATCATGGGAGCATTAATTGGTACCATTAGAAAAACCATGGGAACCATCAGAACCATCAGTATACCATGGGAAAAATCATGGGAACCATGAGTACCAAGGGAAAAAAACATGGGAGCCATGAGTGCCATGGGAAAAAACATGGGAACCATATACCATTGGAAGAAGCATGGTGGTGAAATTGAAAGCAAGAACTCAATCAAACTGTTATACACTTCCTTTCATCATTTTCGAATACAAGTGCGTTCGGAAATGAAAAGTTACAGCATTTCTTTTAAATGAAGCAAGCTAAGAATCTGCATTCCAGAATTCTAAAGTGCATTACAGTTATACACAGTTGGTTCACGAAATGCCATAGTGTTAGGCAAAGCTAACGTCCATGAAGTCAATTCCGGCAGGGCGTTAATGGTCCGGAGACATTATAAGGGGTGAAAAAGAGTAAAATTTTGGTTTTGTATCAGTTTTAACGAGTGACGAGGATTTTGGATAGGGGTAGCGTGGATAAGCTATACAACGAGTTGATCTTTCCCCTTTAAATCCAACCGGCTTTCTCGTGATTCTGCACTGTTTTGAACAAAAAAAAGTATAAATGTGGGGAGAGGAGTTGTAGCTCCACGTCTGGAGACCTGAGTTATCGAGTGAAAAAAAAGGGTGATGATTTCTATGAAAGAACGGCTATAAAACTACGCAAATGTAGGTGAGAAATCCCCTGTATAAAAACGGCTTTTTTTGTCAAATTTTACCGCCTTCTCTAAAAACCTAGACCAACTCGTCGATGTATTTTAAGCCGTATGCAAATTGCCAGAGATGCAAAAGCTGATTTTGGGGATGTCTAGACACACAATGCATGGCGCAACACCATTTTTTCCCTCAAAATAAACTTGTGGAAATTGACTATTAGATTTATATACTGATCGAAATATCGAGTGTGATACCTTATTCAAGTATTATAAGTGCCACCAAATTTACAAGTACACATTCCTCTATTTCAAACAGCATAAGACACAGTAATAATCTATTTATATAATGCGTTCAATTATATACAAAACATGTATATATTTCACGAAATATTCATACATGTCCATAAATGCATTTATTTATATTGTGCATATATATCACAAATTATAACATGTCTCACATATCTTTTGAATAAAATGTTTGTTTTAATATCAATATACGCTTGTCTCACAGAAAAAAATCCTTAAAACATATGAACAATCATATAGATAACATTCATGTTTACATCATTTTGTGACAAACATGTTTCTAACATGCCGAAATTGTGCTCAACAAGTTATGTGTTTTTTTGCCATCTTGTCAACGAAATTATGTATATAGCAGGATATAACAAACTATTTCAAATTTAGAAATTCTCAGTACCTATACTTATATGTCCGTGGTATATTTCAGATTGTTTCCACATTTATCTCATGTGTATATTTCCCGAAACATTCATTTGTCCATAAATGTTTTTATTTATATTGTGCATGTCACAAATTACAGCATGTCTCACATATCTTTTGAATAAAACGTTTGTTTTAATATTAATAGACACAGGTCCTATACAGAAAAATTCTGCAAAACATAAGAACAATCCTATACAGATAACATGTATTTTTACGTTATTTTGTGACAAACATGTTTCTAACATACCAAAATTGTGCTCAACAAGTTACATGATGTGTTTTTTTACAATCTTGTCAATGAAATTATATATACAGTAAGATATAATACTATACTATTTCAATTTTAGAAATCCTGTCCATAAATGCGTTTAGTTATATTGTGCATGTATCACAAATTATAACATATCACACATATCTTCTGAATAAAAAGTTAATTGGCTTTTATCAATAGACGCAGGTCCTTACACAGAAAAATATGTAAAACATGAACAATCATACAGATAACATACATTATTTTGTGACAAACATGTTCCTATAACATGCCGAAATTCTCTTAATTCAACAGAATTCATACAGAAATCCTCAGCATATCTGTAGTACATTTCAAGTTATGTTTCAACATTTATTCATGCCAACGCCATCAATTGGAATTAGTCCATATATGATCATTGACTTCCAATGATCTTATGTGACCAATGATATATATATATATATATATATATATATATAAGTGAGTGGAGTCTCACTTATACGAAGCTCACTGATATGAAACATTCAGTATAGAAACAATTTCTTGTTCCCCGACAATACTCCATTTAACCCTGTGCATTATTCGCTTATACGATATTCACTTATACAAAAAAAATCCACTTCCTTCCCCTGATGTAATCCCCTTGTTTAAATACTATTCAATTATAAGAAGAGCTTTTTTACATAGAGTTTCGTCTATTCTAAAGACATAAACGAAAAAGAGTCTGATGTTATTATTGACTGTGAACAGGTTTTGTAGCTTGCAGGAAAAACAAGCAAGATAGAATTACTGAGATTTTTAAGAGGAGATAAGCACATTTCTGAAGATGTATAACTAAGTTACATGTACCTTATTGTTTGTGATTATATCAAATACACACATCTTGTTTTTTTTGTTTCTGTTCTTCTTTGTATATATATGTACATATATACACTGACAAAACTATTAAACGACATTTTTTAAGAATTATTCTCCATTTATTAAAATACAGTAACCACGAAACCTGCTAGTACATGCACATTGTATTCACTTATATGAAGAATTCACTTATAAGAAGAATTTTCTGTTCCCCCTCATATTCATAAGTGAGACTCCACTGTATACAACGCATATTTTGTATCAACTATAGTAGTAAATTGTATACACTTGTAACAATCCATGTATAGTATAGGTATATATTATGCAAGCAGAATTTATACAAGTCCAAATTTGGCATACTTGATGCTGCAAGATATATGTATACATGTATGGTTTAGTACACAAGAGAACCGTATGAAACCAACGTTCTCAAAAGACCATTTCATGTCTTGATAAGACATGAATGGACTGCATTTTTACAGGCAACGGTCTCGTGACGTCTTCTTTAGAAACGCAGCCATTAAACGAGACAAAGTCGGGTTCCATTTGGCCCTGGCTTGTTTGCTTTAGATCGACAATTAGCGAACTAATGGGAGCTTTTCAAAAGGACGATTAAATATCTGGCAGACATCAGTGAGGCTTGGTTGCTCACGACGTCATGGGGGAGGAGATTGGGGGTAGGGGGAATGGCATGCAAGACTATCCACTGTATGTGCAGCAATTTCCTCCAGCGTATGCAAATGAGCGTGTGGAAAACGAGTGGCGGTAATGAAGGAGTAAATCTTTGTAAAAGAAAACACTTGTTAAATACCCATTTGGATAATCGTAGCAATCATGGCAGCAATTATTAATTTTGGCACGAATGGTAATCGTGTCGTCGGCGATTTTCAACGGCTCTTGCTGCAATGAACTTTGGATCTTGCATTACAACTATTCGAATCGTTAAGGGGAACATGCAATCGCAGATTAGCACATTTTTATATCATAATGATGACGAAACCCGATTATTAATAATTACCAGAAATAGTCATTGTAAATGCATTATTATCATTTTGTAAACGTATTTTAGATACGTTTAATCGAAATTTTATCGAAATCTTATATCGAATTTTTTTTTGAAATCGTGCACAGATAACTTCATATACATATATGTGTTATGTAAAATCGAAGTCAAATAAATGTTCAATCATGTCTGAAATAGACTTAATCGTGCAATTGTCGAATTTTTAGATGAAGTTGTCGAAGATGTATAGAAGTGTATATACAATTCTAGATCATGACTAATTCAATCATTAGTGTAAAATTCTAGATAATGACTAATTTAATCATTAGTGTAAAATTCTAGATAATGCATGACTAATTCAATCATCAGTGTAGAATTTTTGGTTATGACCAATTCAATCATTAATGTAGAATTCTAGATTATGACTAATTCAATAATTAGTATAGAATTCTAGATTATGACTAATTCAATCATTAGTGTAGAATTCTAGATTATGACTATGACAATATATTATATATATGATTATATATACGATTACCAGTCGTTAGTCCTGATTGATTAATCTACTACAAATTCTCATCATTACATAGTTAGAATATTACACCCTTTTAATCTCGGTATAGAGGCAGTTGATTGCTAACAACATTTCAATTAAATTTAGAAAAAAAATCAGAAACGTCAGAAAATCAGAAATACTTTACAGTATAATTTCGCTACAATTTTACACGTTTTGCTATAGCCGGGTCTCCACCAAGATGTACATGTACGTATATACACGTATTTACAAACTTATGCAAACACGTTTGCCCTCCGGGTTTATTTCAGCCGCCATTTCGTAAATATATGTAAATATCAAAATGTTACACCTATTAAGGGCTGGTTGCACCAATAAAGGTTAAGCTAAACCTAAGGTTAACCGTAAGTTAACTAGGAAAAGCATTGC
>JAQGBW010001701.1:0-23818 GCA_034698625.1 Julus scanicus | reverse complement strand
TCATTAGACTTCCAAATCGATTTCATTAGACTTCCAAATCGATTTCATTAGACTTCCAAATCGATTTCATTAGACTTCCAAATCGATTTCATTAGACTTGCAACTCTAATACTCTATTTCATTAGACAACCATTCCATTTCGTTAGACTTCCAATTCCATTAAACTTCCATTCAAATTCGTTCGAATTCGAATTCTATTTCGTTCGAATTCCATTCCAATTCGTTCGAATTCCATTCCATTTTGTTCGAATTCCATTCCAGTTCGTTCGAATTCCATTCTATTAAATTTTTTAAAAATAAAAAAAATCCGAGGCCTGTTTAACAACAGTTTCAGCCGTTTTTTCTTGCTTTTTATACCGACGTTTATTTCTCTAATTGTAAAAATGGAGCTAATTACAGGGAACAACTTCCTAGCAATAAATTCCCCAAGCCTCAAACTAAAAAATGATCAATTGGAATATGTACTATAATCACACGCTATAGAGAAGAAGAAAAAAACAGCATTAATTGTGCGTCGTCCCTGACCAGGACCTGACACTTAATGGGATAAAAAATTCTTCACCCGGGGATTTTTTTAACTATGAAATTACGTGATGTCTGCACATAAATCTAAAAAAAAATGTTCATGCCAAGCTAGCCTGGAAGGGGGAGAAACTCAAGTACCTTGACTAGGTTCCGCCCATTTGACCAGCAGTCAGTCGCAAGCAACGGCCTTGGCTGACTTCCTTGAAAAAGTTAGCAGTCAGGGTATTTTAGGATTCCCCTAAATTCAACCAGTTTTACCAGTTCGATAGTAGACAACACTGCATGACTGGTTTTTTTGGGGGGGGATTTTTTTTTTTTTTTTTTTTGGCTGCACGGCCATGTCGGCCAGGGCATGGGGACTGTAGAAGCGGGTATAGACCAGGGGGCGCCACCATGATGGGGAGCAGGGGGCAACAAACCCACCAAAATAACAAACCCAGTCGCCTCATCAACGCCTTTGGCAATTTAAAAGAAGAAAAAAAAATCTTCAGATAAAAGATAATGAAAATAATGGATGGGAAAAACTAATATGGGGAGGAATGACCCTCCAGTCTGCATTATTACTCGTCATTTGAATGCTAGAAAACCAACCCATACTTGAATTATTCACAAATAAAATACAAAAAATGTGTCTTCCAAGTTTTTTTTTTATACCTCGCAGACCTTCTGGAATTTATATGTCGCCATGTATGATATCAGTTTACATATTGAGATTCGCGATTAAGAGGGATCACAACCCTATCCTTTTCAATGGGTCGGACTTGAGAACATACTCACAGTTGAATGAGGGAGGTTTGGGTGGGGGTGAGAATTGTTGGCGGTGGCTCGATGGATCAGCAAGTGCATCATATTGTTGTTTTTCACTTTGAAATGGTAGATTTTTAAAAAAATTAATAAATAAGTTTGAAAAATGTTCATTATTTTGCACATGCTGCATGGGATAGGCAAGTTGTGAGTGCAAAAATTCAAATAATAATTTAATTTTAAAAAAACTACTATTTTAACGTGAAAAATGACACGAACATGACCTTGCTGATTTATAAAGCTATTTTAAACAATTTTTATTTTTATTTAATCTTTTTTTGTTTGACTGTGAGTGTCTTCGCAAATTTTTCCATTGAAAGGGATCGTTAATCCCCCTTAAATACATGGACACGATTCAAATGTATGTATACAGTATTCTGTTATGTGGGAATGCGATACTGGCATCACGTGATCAAGACATTACCAGTTGTTGTTATAAAACCCTGTCAATATGAAGCCAACATCGCATTCTTGAGTGTCATAAATCAAAAGCATGTCCAATGCCCTTTAAAGTTCAACATTTTAGTGAAAAATTATTCCTTACCTTACAGTACAGTAGTTGTTTAATCAAAAGAAGAGATTATATGATTTAGATGTCGCCAAGTTTTCCAAGGTGTCCATTTGGATAAGTGTTGCGAGTTGTCATTACTTTTTCATTGGAACTATACAGCGAGGTTTCTTTCTGGGATAACTGTCAACATTCCATCAGTGTCCAGATTAGGACTCAGGGACACTGAGGGGACAATGAGTTACAGGTAGCAGTATCAGGTATTGGGGAAGGAGGTGATATCAGGTAGTTTTTAACTCGCAAAAAGGTTAATATAATAGAGGTGCGTCAGAAAAAAATATATAATAATACAAAAAAATGTTTAAAAAAACATGATTGAATGAATGGGTGTCAACATCGTCTACCTCAATGTGCCAAAAAAAAAAAAAAAAAAAATGGCGATTTGAATTTAAATGTATTTCCGATACCAGTGACAACAAGTGAAAAAGTAAAATATATTCAGTGGAACCACGGTTTACGAACTTGATCCGTGCCTTGACCCTGGTCGCGAGCAGAAAAGTTCGTGATCCGAATAAATTTTTCACATTGCAATTAATGTAAATCCAAATAATGCGTACTTAGTCCTAGAATTTTTTTTAACATGTTATGGCTTATGTGTGGAAATAATACAGAAAGGAAATAAAAGAGTAATATTAGAAGAAAGCAGTTTAATATACCTAAAATCCATGATTTCCAACATTATAGGAAATAAAAACACCCACGTGATGTCGTCATGATGACGTCACTGTGAATCAACTTCGCAAATTCTGTTTAAGATATTTACTTTAACAAACATTGTTTCCAATAGGAAAATGTGTATTATTCTACTCTATTCTCTTGTTAATTATATGATTTAATTCTCAAATTGACGTCATCGATGGATTCTTATCCATTGCATCTGCAATTGGCGTGGATAAAAAAAGAGACGAACTTTTGCCATATTTGCAATTGAGGCTATATCTTTGAAACTAATATCGATTTTAATTTAAACCCTCGGAAATTCTAACATTTTTGATATTACCAGTAGTTAATAAAACTTATTAGTAACAAAGATGTTCTGCTGAAACTAGTAAAACAATCGCAGAAACTCTGACCTTTGATCGGTGGTCCAGAGAAATATGTTCGTAAACTGAAGCAACGTTCGTAAGGCGAAACAGCATGTGGTGTTCGTAAACAGAGACGTTGGTCCACTGTATAAGATTTTTAACGAGAATGAAGTCCAGATCCATCGCCCTCAATTTTTCATCATTGTCCAGTTTAACATTTCGTGAGTACATTTAATTTGCTTTTATTTGTGTGTAATTAAAAGCTCGATAAATACCAAAAGTGTTCGTGGCAGTCACGTGTCTCTAAGGACATTGAAGAGTTCTCAGCTTAGCCTTTTACTGACGTGATAATGACTGGAAAGTCTAATTTACGATGGTGCAATCGATGATTTGTCTCTTCTAAAACATTAATGAAGGATTATTGATTGAATTTTCCATACTCTTAATTAATTGTTAGGTGGATTTTGTGAGGTGCGTTTTTTTTTTGAAAATGTGGACTTCTTACAATCTTATATAACATCCGACATCTTTGACATGAGCTTTGGAATAGGTCTGTCATGGGGAAAGTGAAACTCTTTTAATTAGTATATAGAGTTTGCGTGACATGTTTTTTTGTTGTTGTTGTTTCTTTAACTACATTTAATTCTCAATTTTGGAATTAAATTTCGCAGAAGTGTCTTCTTGCTGCTTCATACTGGTCTGTTGTCGTCGTTGCCTTTTATCTTTGGTGCATTGCAATCGATTTTTGTGATGGCTGAATTTGTAGTGGAGTGGGTCGAAACCTAACGCCCATTCAAGGTTAAATTAATCAAAATCAACAACATCAACGCGTGGGGGCGCCTCTATTGGCGTACTTTGGCGATTTGATGTAAATAAAAAAAATCATCGATATTAATGAAATTGTCGAGGTCACTGATTGAATTCTTCTACCTACTCGCCAACTTTGATTTTCAATGTATACATTTTTGTAATTATCATTTAAGTCCATTAGGTATCGAATTCAAAACCCATAGGCCTTTTTCTTCTCAACATGAAATGGACCGGTGTCAAATTTTGACGTGGGAGAACAAAATTACTGATTGAACATGTTGTGTGCCCCTATATGTATATACGAAAATTATTATAATTGCTTTTGCCATTAATGCATGTGGGTTTATAAGAAGGCGGACTGAGGTCATGGAGCGCCGTAATTAAGGAAGATGTAAACCATGGAGGATATGATATATTAATTAACGATGCACTTAATTATTGATGGCACTAAACTGCGAAACAGTTGCTTGTTTTCAATTTCTAAGAAGTTATGATGACATTTTATGCTTTTCAAAGAAAGCCTGATGGATTTTTCGGATGGAACCTCGGTTTACAAGTGTCTCTGTTTACGAACACCATTTATTGTTTCGCTTTACGAACGATGCTTCTGTTTACGAGCGCATTTCTCTGGACCACCGATCGAAGGTCAAAGTTTCTGCAATTGTTTTACTAGTTTCAGCAGAACATCTTTGTTACTAATAAGTTTTACTAAATACGGGTAACTTCAAAAATGTTATAATTTCCGAGGATTTCAATTGAAATCGAATTAGTTTCAAAGATGTAGCCTCAATTGCAAATATGGCAAAAGTTGGTCTCTTGTTTTATACACGCCAATTGCAGATGAAATGGATGAGAATCCATCGATGACGTCATTTGAGACTTAAATCAAATAATTAACAACAGAATAGAGTAGAATAATACACATTTTCATAATGAAAACAATGTTTGTTAAAGTAAATTTCTTAAACAGAATCTGCGAATGAAGTTGATTCGCAGCAATTAACGACATCACGTGGGTGTCTTTATTTCCTATAATGTTGGAAATCATGGATGTATATATTAAACTGCTTTCTTTTAATATTACTCTTATATTTATTTCCTTTCTGTACTATTTTCACACATAAGCCATAACATGTTTTAAAAAAATGCTATGACAAAAAACGCATTATTTGATTTACATTAATTGCAATGGGAAAATTGATTCGGTTAACGAGAGTTTCGGTTTACGAACAGGGTCGAGGAACGGATTAAGTTCGTAAACTGAGTTTCTACTGTAACTGTATCACAACACTACAATTTTTGCAATAGGACAACAGGGGTAATTTTAGTTTTCTGGACACAGCAGATTTAAAGATGGTGGGGGAAGGGGATGGTGATGGGGATGGGGGGACTAACAAAAATTATTTATTGTACTTTCTTCTTGTCGGTTTAAACAACACGAGCAAAAATAGATGTTCTACTAACGTTTTATATTACCTAAAAAGAAACAACCCACGTGGTGCTAAAAACAAAATAAATATAAAAAAACTGAAGAGGGGGGAAAAACTTTCAAAATGAGAAAGTTTGAAACAAAAGGGGCCCCAAAAAAGTCGTTTTTCTATTTTAGGGGGGAATTGGATTTTATGGCATCAGTCGGCGGTACAATTCTCCGACTTAATGGATTCTGTACTTTTGATGACATTTCCAAGAAGACATTCAAATCGGAGAAACGATTTATTCTTTTCCCCCTCCTTCTTATCCCTCTCATTTCTCGCTACAACCACCAGGAGAAAATTCCACAGAAAGGCTGCTGACAAAAAAAGACCCTCTTTTTTTTTTCTTGCCACCAAGAAGGGGTTCAAACGTGCAATGAAAAATTTGAGGCACCAACTACAATCCCATGGAGTATTCAAACTTTGATAACGTAATTACATGAAATTAACTGATTTTTTTTAATTAGTTAATCTAATTTTGTTGCAGTCTGCTCGCTTATTACAACTTCAATTTCTCTCTCTTTAAGACATTTTTAGTTAACATTTTACATTAAAGAGGGAGGGGGTTAAGGCAGTTCACAAGCCAAATCCAAGCCATGTATTTTTTCAAACACAGAATTCGAAAAAATACACATATTTTACAATATATTTCCGCAATTTAATATTAATTAGAGTATGAACTAGCATGTAGAAAAAGTGTTATCTCAATATTTTCAGTAAAAAACCTAAAATAATGGATTTTTCTGCTTTCACCGATGAACCTTAAGACACGTGCTGTGCCCTCAAATCAACACACGTTTTGAAAAACATTTTTTTTAAAAAAAAGCTACAGGGTAAATTTTTGTAAAAATCGCTCTACCCGGTTCATTTATTATGGTTGATCATAATACAATTTTTGTATTGTGCATAGTTGTATTACTTTGCCCAAATCTGTGTTTGAAAAAAAGTCAGGTATAGACTTTAGCCCCGCCTATAGAGCTTCAGTTCCAACGCCAGGTACAGCGCCATCTATGAAGCATTTATGGAAACTCAAGATTTCTTGAGGTTTTATGTAAGAACACCACATGTGGATCATCTGGATGTTGAAAACAGACACATGTGGCCAACTGCCAAATAAATCCTAATGAGTTTTGGTTGCTCTTTAGAGAGATGTCCTGATTTTGACCAATGGAGCGCCATTATTAGAACGGAAATCCGCCAGCAGAAAGATTTGGGTGAAAATGAAACGGTCCCTATTTTTAATTGGATAACTTTTACGTAGAAAACAATAAGCAACCAATTTGGACATTTCTAGGAATATATTCAGGATTGGGGAGAGGGTCAGTGGGATTGCTGCAGTGACGAGGGTAGAAACAATATCCATGTTGGTACCCCTTTCTGTTCAACATCATGGCACCAACCCCCTTACACCACATACATATACCAGCTGTTGAGATTTATGATTTATATTGTGCAGTATATGAAATTCTGAGAAAAAACCAAGCGAGAGAATGGATCCCCCCCACTCACTTATGGGAGGATTTTTCCACGGAAATTTCATTTCTACTGGCTTCCTCCTTCACCATTGATATAATTGAAAAATAGTGCACCCAAAAAAAAAGCTCATTTTTGTTTGGTGTATTATGTGACGAGGAGGGGCAAAAGGAACAAAATCTGACTTAGAAATTGAAATTTCAAATGTCATCAAAGGTGTTCATAAAAAAAAATATCCTTTCCTTTAAGTTCCTTTAAGTACAACATTTTCCACATGTCCATGAAATGCAAATCATATCCAATACTATAAATGTATCTGTAAAACTTAAGATTGAATAAAAAAGGTGTGTAAATTAAGTAATGAGACTGGCAACGCAGCGTTCGATCTGTCAACAATAGGGAGGCTGATTTTTTAAAAAAAATCAGTCTCTATTTAGAGACTGATTTACTTAATTTACACACCTTGTATACTCTCTTTAGTCCGACATACCTATATGTCCTTACAAACAAGAAACCCTGCCTCGATAATTAATACTGGATTTCTACCATTTAACCCAATTCCCAAAAGAAACACCCTAAACTAATTCCAATACGTTCATTCTCAAATCAATTTGTCTAGTGCAGACTGAAGAGCTTAATTAAGCAATACACGTCAATTATTGCATCTTTTAAAGTGACACAACCCACTCCATGAATTTTCAAGTATCATTTCATTGCAAATACAGTACATACAGGGTGCCTCATAAAATGAAAAGCATTACTTTTCGACTTTTCCTCGTATAAGCACTGATAAAAGGCGTGTTTTTCGAAACATTAGCATCGCATATTATAGACATAAACTTGATGACCGTTTTAATTGTTAACAATTTCAGTTTGCATGCACAATCATGAGTCAGACGTGAACGATAGGCAAAACAATACAAACAATAGACAATAAATGGAAGTCTGCGTAAACAAGTGTCCGAACGAGGCTTTAACCTGGAATGGCGCAGACATATTAGAGAAAGCTAAACTAATAATTGCAAACAACAACAACAACGCAGCGTGATCCCATCCATACTAAACATTTTTTTGGGAAAAATCCGGACGTCTGGTGTCGCTCGGCTAGGCATTTGGGACGCAGGTTCACCCTTATTTGTTGGCCACTTGCCCAAGGTTTTTTTTTTCCAGATATGCCTTCGCCGCTGCTTTCAAATAGGCATATATAGAATAAAAACGCTGTTCGACGTCCGTTTAATAGCGTTTAATTATAGCGAGGCATACAAAACGTTCAAACGCGTTGCATATTTACCTACTTTTTCGCTGATCTTTATCACTAGAAGGCGTTTCTGTTCGCTTAATGCGCACTTTTAGAGTCACTGCTCTCTTTTTTACATGAAACAATGCTTGTTTGAAAATTTGTTCTGTTGCTGGTCAACCCCATATGCAATTCATACAATTTGGAAATGTAGAATATATTGTTTGAGATATGCTTTTATGGTGTATTCATACTTAAAATAAGGCCATGATCCCTAACCTTTACTTTAATTCGCATCATTATACATTGGAACTGTGACGTCACAGTCACGTGCTGCTTTTGATCTCGTGCACACGCGCTGTTGTTCTAAAAATCTCGTGCACGCGCTGCACGTTCTACATCTCGTGCTCATGCTGTTCCAAATCTCATGCTTTTTTAGTTCTATTGTTCTTTTTTTTGGATTGTTTTGGTTATTGGAATTCTTTTTACAAGTTAAGCTTCTCTTAACTTCTTGATGTTTAAATAAAATAATTTCAACATCCAAAGAGCTACAAACTGCCATAGCCAATGAAGGTAATATGAAATATATTTCAGGAATGCGAATAAATAATAATACTTAAGGAGATATTAATAATCAGCGTGCTATGTGTTATATAAGCTAAGGAAATAAAACTTGAAGATCCACATGTGTTCTCCTTAATTTGAGATCTTCAAATAAGATAAGGTACGTCTTTGCTAATACAATATAAGAAACGATATATCGAATTACAATTCATGTAATGATCGTATACGAGGCTATATTAAGGATGAAAAAAAACACACATAAAATGTGTATATAAAAAAAGACAATGCACGAAACGCTTGGCCTGAGCAGAATAGTCTATACCGTCTATATATAATAGTGAAGCAAATGACCTACTGTCTGTGACTTTCTCGATTTTTTTAATATTCTGAATAGCTCAGCAGACAAACTGAACCCATTTTAGGCGGCCTAGATACATTTCGTCCAGCATATTTTCAAATATTTTCTCCCCTAATGAAAATGAGGTTAACATCACCTGCAAATCTCGATTTTCAACGAGACTATACATGCATGTCTTGCCATCCATTTCCAATATCCAATTCAGTGCATAAATTTGGCATACTGTATATACGTATCTCAATACATGCAGGTCAAATGCATTATATTCTACCTATAAGCTTCAAAATGTGAAGTTGAGTTTTGAGTGTAAACTTTTGGCAACATTTCCATTTTTTCTTCAATGAAATTTCTGCAAAACAATGTCCAAAATGCTAATTGCAATTAATTTTATCCAATTTTGCAGCACAATTGGCGACCAACCAAACAAAAATAAATATACAGAGTATATACATGGTAAGTATTGTGAATGGTTAAATCCGTTGGGCATTTCAAGGAAAGGCTGCTGCTAATAGGAATTGTTCAATGATCAACTTCAAGGCAATATTCAGGCGAGGAATATAATGGTGTATTCAATGATAAATATGCCCTGAAGATTAAAAGAGAAGGTCAATAGAAATCACCATAGTAACCACGGCTGGTAAATAATGAAACAATATCTCCATTGGGAGTTCGATAATTTACAACCGTTCAAAAAAGCACATAAATGCTTTCTTGAAATATCTTCGGTGCTATATTTCAATTTACGTACTAACCTTCAGTACCACAAATTCTGTAAGAAATCTAATTCAAATTCTTCCTGGTAATGTGAAAAACTCCGTCCCCACCGTCACTAACTATTAAAAATACACCTTCACAAAAAACGTCTGGCGAGTCTGGTTAATTGAAACGGATCAGAAGAAATCCTTTTTTTTTAGTTAGTGGCCACCCCCTGCGTCTACTGGCCCCACCTCTTGACCCTATCCCCAGCGTTTCTTACGGTCATTCGCCTTTGGATGTCCAGTTCTTCTACACACCTCTCCTGTTTTTAACCTCACTCTAATTTGGACATTAACATCGTAAAGCGATTTTGAGTTGGCGCGAAGGGTTTGTCACTTTTGGTGGCGTGGGTCACACGTGATAGTTCCTTATGGCAACGACGATTGACCGTTTGACCAGCGGTCAAGTAAGGCCACTTGGACTTGGCGTATCGCAGTTAAACATCCTTCTAAGGCCAGACACGCACTTGGAGTTGGTAATTAGGGGGTGGCAGGCTTTTCATTACACCATATTGAATACACGGGTGACTCCCTTTTAATTAACATCGGTCTGCGTTTTCGACTCAACCCCCCTCCCAAAGTAGACTGCCTGGCATTTGAATAGCAAAGCCTAAATCGTGATGCACGCTATCTGAATAAATAGGACAAGCACCATTATTCAAAAAACTGCATAACTGAGCCCATAGGAAGATAAGCAGGCACTAGTCTTGAGTGCGTTCCCAATAACCTTTTCTCAGCAGACATTCCCATTGTCTTCGATACCTGGCAGTCAGTCCATCGTTTTCAACACAGGTGGTTTTCAGAAGTTTTTTGTAGGCAATGTCTGTTGATTCTTCCGTGTATATAAATTGCATGAGCAAAGTCTGCAATTCTGTTGTCCCCTTTTTTTTTTCTTGCCAACGCGGGTACATATTTATAGGAGTTTAACCGGAGATCAGCGCGAATTTCTGATCGATGTTGTTCTGTGATCGAAAACTCCTGGTTATGAATTTCAAAACTTCTTACCATGAAAAACATCCTTAACAAATGGCTAAAGCTTACTTTACTTTTTTAAACGTTTATTCATGCTAATTTTCAGATAAGCGATACAAGAACTATAGGCAGAAACGGTCCTAAATTTCAAAAACGATATTTTCAACTCGGGAAAGAACAGTCAAAATTCAAATTCTTCAATTTGGAACATAAACATTCGAAAAAGAACTTTTGCATGTGCAAACCTTCACGAGCTCCTGTTCCCTGCACACGCAAACGTTCTAAACCACATTGTAAAGAACAAATTTCAGTATTACCCATTTTTGAAATGAAAGTCTAAAAATTTGGCCTTTAGAAAACTACGATCAATTTGGAAAATGTGGAAATTTCACCCCTGATCTTACATACACGTGTTTTCGAAATTTTAATTACTGCAGTAAAAGTGTTATTAATCGATTTCGAGAATGGCTAATTAGGACGATGAGGGCTATTCGGAAGATTGTGCCGTTGGTCAAGCAGCAGCAACAAGCAGGGAGGCAAGTCGGTCGTTATTGTCCAGAATTTTAATCCAATTTCAGTTAATTCGGCCCTGCATCGGAAATATTGGTGCGCAACGTCGATTTTCATCAGACGGCGAGTGTTAATTAGATTATTTGCCATGGTGGAGGTCACTGGCATCCCTAATACGAAAAGGCCACCGCTCGTGGAGCGAAGGCGAAGCAGAACGGCACGACTAAACCCGCATTGCGTCGGAGCGCTAGGAGAGCGCTACGTGAGAGGCTTTTCCTGGAAAAGAGGTCAGGGGGAGGAGGTTCGTCTGCCAGGGGACGGCAACGGCGCTATCGCTTGCCGTCGCACAAGTGGCACGGCGCCGCGGCGGCCTTCCGCCCTCCCCCCGCTCCCTCAAACGCAGCCAGGCGTCCATTCTAGACGAGCAATAACAAACAACGTGAAGCTGGTTCAAACCAGTTTCTCAATGGGTTTTACTGGCGTTCGTCACGAGCAAAACTCGACTTTTAGCGCACTTTCCAATGAATTTTTATTAGGAAATATTCAACTATTTCCAATTCTGAGGGTCCTATCGATGAACGATGCAGAATTTTAACTATAGTAAACACTATAGTTATACAGTGGAACGTCTGTTTACGAACAATTCGGTTTACGAACACCACATGTTGTTTCGCTTTTTGAACGATGATTCAGTTTACGAACACTTTCTCTGGACCACCGATCAAAAGTCCGATTCAGCAGAACATCTTTGTTACAAATAAGTTTTACTAAATACGGGTAACATCAAAAATGCTATAATTTCCATGGATTTAAATTAAAATCGATATTATTTTCAAGGATATAGCCTCAATTGCAAATATGGCAAAAGTTCGTCTCTTGTTTTATCCACGCCGAATGCGGATGCAATGGATGAGAATTGCTGACGTCGATTTCAGACTAAAATCATAAAATTAACAACAGAATTCGGTTAACGAACTTTTCGGTTCACGCACAGGGTCGAGGAACGGATTAAGTTCGTAAATGGAGGTTCCACTGTATTTCATTTGTGTACACACTGTACAGCTCATGTGGAGTGTTTGGTTTAATAGTTCAAAACTTCATTCCAAGAAAGCATGAGGCTTCATTGAAGGGAAGACGTGATCCAACTCCATATAAAGGAAGAAATGCATGTTTAGCTTCCAACCTATTATCATTTGTCCACCCCCTCTCTACAGGTCACAAAAAAAGCAACATTTCTTCAAACAAAAACTTCCAACTTTCATTATGACCGCAGTATGCAATTGTAACGGATCACGATTTTAAATATTTAAACATGAAAAGAATTCAACATTCGTTCCGTTGCACGTGCAACAGAACGCCATCATCATCATTTTTCCTTTGATTTTATTCTGTTGTACACAGCGGGAATAATCAAAAGATTATGCTCAATCTTTGAGTAAACTGTACGCATTACAAACTATACATTCAGGAAGGAAGTATAAACTGATCCTAATCCATATACGTATATTGCAGTCAGTTTTTTTAATTTGTTATCATTTTTAACCTTATAAGAGCCGAATTTCGATCGTTCCATAATTGGTCATTCAATGAAAGATAGTATTAAAATGTCAACTGGCACACGTCCTGAAACTCATTTATAAGGCCTTGTTTACAGATGCGGCCCAAGAATTTTGCATTATAAAAGGCAATGGAAAAACTGCGAAAATACATTAAGCGTTCCAGAAATAGAAAAATAAACCCTTACGGGTCCAAATAATCACAGAAAACCCCAATTTATGGGCTGTTTATCTACGTGGCACTGGCGCCTTCTGTATAGTTGAACATTTCCAACAGGAGTGGAAAAGCCCGATGACAAGTGGACGAGCAGCTAGTGACATTAAAAATCCTCGGGACAATATAATGGAAATATTTCACAAATTCCTTTAAAAAAAAAATATAAGAAAAAAAAGGTCTTCTATTTGTAGCATCAACTAGATAATTCCCCATTAAAGAGTTGACTCGAGTGAAAAATATTTTAAAAACTAAAATAAGCTTATTATCTGGCCACAAGCCACCACAGAGTTGAACATCGTGGTCATTAGCCACAGTTTTAGTCAATATGGGTATAAAGAACGTGGGACGTCACAGTCACGTGCATATTTACGAAGATGCACGTGCTATTCTCGATCTCGTGCACACGAGCTGTTCTAAATCACGTGCACACGCGCTGTTCTAAATCTCGTGCTTATTTGGAATTCCGTTGTTCTTTTTTTGTGTGTGGAATGTTTTGGTAATTGGAATTCTTACCAGTTCAGCTTCTCTTTAACTTCTTGATGTTTCACAAGTAAATTATCGTTGAATTAAAGTTTATTTGGGAAGTTATTTCAACATCCAAAAACACACGCGGACGTGCAAACATACTGCATTATGAAAAAGTTTTAAAAATGGAAGCGGCATGGCAAAAATTGGCAAGAAATACAAGGAGCGTTATACGACATGGTGCCTACCCAAACCGAACCTCAAAAGAGATTTAATTAATAAGTTTGGATGACAGCCAATTTGGTAATAAAACTTTAAAGAAATAAAGATATAGTGGGTTAACTGACCATATTCCATAACTTTAAGAAGTGCTTAAGAAATGATTAATGATGATACAACTGTCTAATTTTTGATAAAAAATTATCTGTAGCTTTGTATTTTAAAGATATGTAGCCAAGAACAGTTCAAGGCTACTATACTGTTTGCAAGCTGGACTTAGCATAAAATTTTCACAAATTGCAAGAGGAATAGACAATTCTCTGACTGCCACCAAAGAGCACTTGGCAATCGAGAAAAACTGCATCGTGTGATCGTAGAGTTAAACCTTGAAACCTTGTAAAAATAGTCGAGCAACCATTGAAAATTGGAAATTGGCCAAACGACAGAGAGACGCTATTGCGGAGCAACGCTTTCTTAACGACACCCAGTTTGATGGTGTACCATACTTTTCAGGAAAAATGACTCAATGATCAGGCTTCCGTCCTATTATATACTGGGAGTGGAAAAAAGTGTCTGCTTCGTCCCTATATTTTTTGTTGTGTAGCTGAATCAAGCTTACAACTTGCACCATGTCTAGTTGACAATTGCAAAGGTGTTTAAGATGTCTCCTGAGTTCCTACCAGAGTCAGGCTGCAGAAGTTCACACTAAAAACTTGATCAAATCTTAAAAAAAGATGTTCACAGAAACAGTAAAGAGTCGTTCGCCAATGCATGACAAGGATTGAAAAGTGCATGATCTACTAATAATCTTGAGAAACTAGTACAAAAAACCCATTGTTAAACCTATTATAAGTAACCATGCGCATACAGTACATCCTACTGATATAAAAAAATAAAAATCGGCACGTTTCATATTTTCGGTCGTGTCAGTTAAGGTCAGGGATATAACTTTTCCCTTTCCCAAATTGTGAACACGAAATCGGTTAATGGGCATCATTTTTATTATTTATGGCCACCGGTTGCACATTTTAGGGTAATTACACCTGAAGTGAATGTTCTTCAACAGAAAAGCAACCTTCTTAGATGATCTTTAGCGTGATCCTTTTGCCAAATCCATATCCCAAATTCGGAAAATTACCAAATGGCATTTAAACACCTTGTTCTGGAATCATAACTTCTGCACATTGCAACAGAGTTTAAATAAAGCTTTTATAACTATATTTTAAGACGTCTGCACACGGAAGCGTGGGTTTCAGGGTTCTTGAGGACAAAGAAACTATTATAAACGATATGAATGTGTACTTGAACAAGCATCGACTATATATAATCGAAATATTCGCAATAAAACTTGTCAGGTGATTAACAGAAATGGTCGTGTCACCCATTCTGAATATACACAACAAAAGCAGCATGCACTGCCACCACCCCCTGCCATGGCATCGCAATCTGTTTATTACCCCCGCGCCAGGCTTTTCTTCTCAGAAAAATGCAGTTACAAAATTAGGACGGGAACCTATGACTACCCCTTACCCCTCGTCGTCGTCGTCCCGCCAAATCCGTGTGCTAGATTTAGCGCAAAAATTTACTTTTTGGCTGCCCAGACTTCCAGAGCGTATCCGTGACGTCATTACAAGAAGCCAATGCCTCGGCTTTTATTTTCCCATCAAAGCACTCCTTGGTTTTTTTCTTTTAACAAATCTTAAATTGCTGGGTTAATTACCAAACAAAGAATTGCATTTTCCTTGCTTATTCACAGATGAACAATTTTTTTACATGTTGATATGAGTAATTATGTTGCTTCAAGACTAAAGTATACTTAACATCTTAGAAGTTTCGTTTAAATGATGCATTATGACGACCATAATTAGTTAGGATGGTACCATATTGTGGAAATGGAACAGTTAGAAAAAAGGAACATGCAGTTCGAAAAAGGAACATGCTGTTCGAAAAAAGGAACATGCAGTTCGAAAATGGAACACGCAGTTCGAAAAAAGGAACACGCAGTTCGAAAATGGAACATGCAGTTCGAAAAAGGAACATGCTGTTCGAAAAAAAGGAACATACAGTTCGAAAATGGAACATGAAGTTCGAAAAAGGAACAGATAGACCATCTGGAGTGAATGCATGCAGTATAGTGGGAAGAAATTCCACTGTTTTGAAGAGAAAAAAACGTATTTAGGGCTATCCACGACGAGACAGTGCTACTGTTTATGATCGTTACAGCCGCAAAGAATGTTGCACTGGTAATGGGGCTTATATGAAATTCAACACAAGTGCCAACAGGTATTTCTTTAGGAAAACCTGAATTCGGGAGTTGAGCAAAGACGTCATCTCATGGAAGGTGAAAAGAGGTTATAAAATTGGCAAAATGGTGGTTGGTATTACCTTTTCAACAACCTTCGGAAGTGCAAGAGGAGTTAAATGAGAGAGTCTGGCTTTGTAATTAATGCTTGTTGCAAACTTATAAAACCGGTGAGATGGCGCATCCTACAGCTGCAATTAAAGCACTGAAGGCAGGAGTGGGGGGAGGAAGGCTGGGCATCGCAGCGTTTATTGCAGACTTTTCGCAGAAATTTGCATGATAAATGCTAAATAATTAGCATCAGCCGAGCGTTTTAATGAGAACAAAGGGGTTATACACACTAAAGGGCAGCATCGTCTGGGAATAGCTTAGCAAATTACGACCATTTTCAATGCTCAGATGCACACCGAATTTTCGAGGGGGAATGGGATTTGAGAGGGCAAATCCGGAGGTAATTCAAAGATGTTCCAAGGGGTAAAGGAGGAGAAAGAAAAAAAATAGATAAAGTATAAGAAAACTTTTCGTAGGACGACTGAATGCGAGTAAAGGTGAACGACTTCTACACATTTGAAAAGAAGTTATACGCAAGCAGGGGGTAAATATATAATCAATCTAACATGCCAACGAGATGGTGGAAATAATCCAGCAACGTGGCCTAATTTTAAAGTACTGTATAATTAGATAGGATTAACAAGTCTGGTTGGTGGAAGATACGTAGTACTTCAAACCGCCAAAACACTATCAGTTTCAAAAAAAAAAAATGATCATTGCATAATTATTCCTTATTTCAAACAAAGCAGATGATGCATGCATTTCAACGTACTTTTGGATGTTGAAATAACTTCCAAATAATCTATATTCAACTATAATTTACGTGTGAACCATTTACTTTAAGCATCAAGAAGTTAATAGAAGCTTAACTAGCAAGAATTCCAATTACCAAAAACATTTCAAAACAAGAACAACGTAATTCCAAATAAGCACGAGATTTAGAACAGCCTGTGCACGAGATTTAGAACAACAGCAAGTGCACAAGATTTAGAACAACAGCATGTGCACGAGATTTAGAACAGCAGCATGTGCACGAGATTTAGAACAGCAGCATGTGCACGAGATTTAGAACAACAGCACGCGCATCTTCATAAAAATGCACGTGACTGTGACGTCACATGTTCTTCATACCAATCAGTGGAGAGTCATGTGATGAAATGTTTTAGGAACAAAATCCTAACTTAAACTTCCTTGGATGATTTGACAACTATGGTCTCCCCTCTCCCATTAAGAAAATGACCTAAAATGAATGAATATAACTAGAATAGCACTCGATCGAGTCACGGTTCAAGCTGAGGCAACTTCCAAACATATTGTGCACGACCACAATTGTAGAAGTAGAGACACTAAGCGCCAAGAATGTTTTTGAAACTTGTCACAATGACCCGCGAGACAAAAGGGTTTTTCCACACCCGACGGCTAGCTTAGACGTTGTTCAATTTCCCAAACAACACAGACTCGGCTACCATAAAGGTTTAACAACCGGACCATCTCCAAAAAAGGTGAGGAGTTCCACCGTCTGGATTTAGGCTAGCCAATGCCATCGGCCGCTCGGGGGCCCAGTTCTCCAACTTGAGGGTACACAAAAGGCCGACTGGACATTTGTATCCACGGGGGCAAAACGGCTTGACAGACGACAAAACAGTCGGTGAGAATGACGGGAAGTGGTGAGTGGGGGTGCAAGGAGCCGGGAGGAGGATGAAGAAAATCAGCAGAGGGGGAAGAGATTCCGAAATACCCCCTCCGAAGAAGTACAGTATTCATCGCCAATCATAGGCCCCGCCATTTACCCTCTTGGGTTTCGGAGGTTGTCAAGACGCAGTGGTGGAGATATACCCTCGGGTATTTGGGTGCCAACTGAGGGGAGGGGGGGATAAAAAGAGAGATTGATTTCTCTGTTCACAAAAGCAAGAAACCGGCTGGTCAGTGCAAACTCAGCAAGGGCGTTAATGGGCCGAAGAAATGGACAAAGTCGTTTCAGGTGGACATTCAAAACTTCGTGTCCAATGTTCTGGACATTGGCCAAAAATCCACAAAAGGTGAAAATCAGGATTTTTACAACCCGAATATCAGCGAGTTGCGAAACAGCGCCCCCTACTCGTCTTTTCTTTTTGAGGCGCTTGTACGACGTCCTTGTGGCCGCCACGGGTGGCCCTAACGCTCGGGGTTTTATGTGTTGGGCTGAGCTTCGCTAGAAAATATCGGCGATTTGTTTGAAGAGCCCATAAATAGCACAGCCGATCCCAGTTTTGATGAGAATGACTGGATGCATTGAATGGCCGATGAGCGCCCTCTAACAGAAACCAACAGCACTCAAAAAGTCAAATATAGACTCAAGGCTGAGAAATGAATTGATAAAGGGATGCTATGCGAAGGCTACCTAAAGTTTGGATAGACTGTAGAAATACACAATTGAGTTTATATTACAGAAATATGGCGGCCATTTTGATTATTTATAGGTTGATACTACAGCAAACAAGATCACTAACGAACAGTACAAGTTTGGGACATTTGCGGATGGAAAGCTTATTAGAATTTCATCTTTTTCAATTTATATACAACTTACTTTGTATATACACAGAAATATTACACTAACCTATAGTAATTTGAAGAATCAAATTTGAGTAGCCTTCGGGCTCATACGTTTTGTAGAAATGAAAATAAGAAACTAATGTTATCAGATTTCGTTAAAACTTCTTGCATAGTTAAAGAGCCTTTCTTGATCATCAGTCAGGAATTAAATTTCAAATTATGTATACTATCATGGAAAAAAATTACGAAAAAATAAAATTACGAATTCAAATAATGTTTATAACGGTATCAGCAGATAATTTGTTGTGATGTTTTGACAGTTGCCACCTCATATGCTTATATTCCAAGTTCGAAAAATGGAACAGGTATATATGGAATGGAATAGAGAAGAAATGGAACAGGGAAGAAATGGAACAGGTAAGAAATGGAACAAGTAAAAAATGGAATAGGGAAAAAATGGAATAGAGAAGAAATGGAACAGGTATAAAATGGAACAGATAAAAAATGAAACAGGGAAGAAATGGAACAGGGAAGAAATGGAACAGGGAAGAAATGAAATTGGTAAAAAATGGAACAGGGAAGAAATGGAACAGAGAAGAAATGGAATGAGTGTTTTTTAGAGAATATAAGAAGTAGTGTATAGCAGATTGTTGTTGTCAAAAACGAGCAATAAATTTATTAGTTAGAAATATCATCAAATTCTACCACAAATACTACACGTCAATAAAAGAAAAAACTCTGAATGCAGACAAATAAGAAACTATATATACCGATCTGAACGCAATGTAGCAATCAGAGTAAATATTAATAATTGAAAACTTGGAAACACTAGGTCAATTCTTGTATGCCTCGAAGAAATACAAACATTATTAGAGGCTTAAAAGAGGAAATTGTATTTCATTGTGGAAAACAAACAAGAATTTCGATTGAATGTGGAAAACTAAGGTGTGTGTATATAATAAAGAGAGAAACCCGCTGTTGGGGAGCCAGGGATCCAGGGGAATAGGACGAAAAAAAAACAGAAAACCAAGTCATCTTTTAGAACTTGGTTCCCTATGAATAACAAAATAAGATGTCGACCGTCATAGACAAACACAGATCAATAATTTCCAAGAAAGAGACGACAGCAAACGACTGGCGCTGGCTACAGGGGAGTAGGCGGATGGAAACAAAATAGAGAGCAGCCAACTTAAAGAGGATAGACCTACTTAATGTCGCCGTTTCACTGCCAACATTTTGGAATTAAAAGCACGTCATCAATTTATAGAAATCGGCAATACTAAGCCGTGATGATTTATTAGCTTATTCAATCAAATAATCGCCACGCAGTCCAACAACGCCCAATTGCGACCACAATTACATTGAAATTGACATTAAAACAAAAGGGCTCCAAATTGGGCCAATAGGATGTGAGTGGCGACAACTATAGTTTATTGAGTTCAATCTGCATTCAGAAATTACAATAGTGAATTAAGTAAATTAATGATGCAACGTTAAGGAATCGATAAGCTCTGGATATGCCAGTGAAAAATTTCGATAAAAATAAATCCATTTTCGGTAGTATTGATATTTTAACTAACAACTTAATTCATCATCATTTGACAATATTCTTCCCTGTTCCATTTCTTCCCTGTTCCATTTCTTCCCTGTTCCATTTTTTGCTTTTTTCATTTTTTACCTGTTCCATTCTACCAGAATACACTCGTTCCATTTCTTTCCTGTTTAATTTTTTTCAAAAATTTGAATACTCAACTGGTATGTACACTGAAAGTTCAAGCCTGGGAAGTTTCAAATCCCACAACTCAAACATATTCATAGCAATACGCGAAGGCTGATACTTCATCAATGAAATATTTGGCCATCATTGTAAACACATACCCCCTAGTGTGCTTACTTGGATGAACAACTTCAAAACGGTATAGTTGATACATTCTAAAGCCAAGTGCCAAAAATGCACAAATGGCAATAGCACGGAAACGAAATGTTGAGACACGATGGAGCTTAGCCTAAAGATAGCTCTTTTGGTTGAGCCAGAGAAAGTGATCCCTGGTGCGGCTGGCATTCCAGACTAATCCAGAGAGGAGAAAAAAGGTGGTATAGGAGGAGAAACTTGCCAAAAAGTCGGCCATGACACTCTCTGCGGTGCAACTTGCCATAAACACGGGGTAGACATGCAGACGGTCCTTCGTTCAATGCTTTTTAGGTATTGCCTACAGACTTTTAATCGACATGAGGGGGGAGAAAAACAAGGTGGTGGTGGTGGTGTGTTGTAAAATAAAAACATGGAGGAAAACGTTCAGAGAGTCTCTCATGCCAAAAGGAACGGAGCAAAAGTGAAAGGACCATCAAAACCCCCCAAAACAAGTTTCGAAACATCCCGTTAAAGAGGCCTCTTTACCCTTCGTTAGCTACAATTCTGACAAGGACCAGACCCGCCCATTGCCATAAAAACTTAACGAATTTAAAGCCTAGGCCATTTCCAAATGATGAGCCCCTATCGCCCATAAAACATCACATGTCGACATCAAGTACACAGTTTGCAGTAGAAGTACCACGGTCAGATGAGAACATCAAAGAGTGAACTTTTTTTGAAGATGTTCCAACCTGCAAATTTCAGACCTGCAAATTTAGAAAAAATTTGGAAACACTTAAAGTTGCAGATTTGACTGCCCACACCAATGCAGACCGTGGAAAATCTCGTATTTCAGAAAAGTGAAACAGGTTGTAAAATCAGAAACCAATAAATATAAAAAGAAAAAAGAAAAAAAGCTGAATCTATACCTGGAATGTACATTAAAAGAGTGAGAGAGAGCATGCCAGGGGGTGACATCAACACTTTGCATTCCATGTGTGCCTTCTTCAAAACAATCCAGAGCCCATAAAAAATGTACAATTCCGAGAAAATGAGGCCCAAAGATCATCATCAGACTCGATAAATCAACTTTTGCCTCCCGTTTCCCGTGTGCCCACCCTAATATGGTCAACAGATGGGCCTGCCCTGAACATTATCTGCTCTTGCACCCTCTTTTCTCTCTCGCCATCCACCCCTCTAGTTATCTGTACTTATCGCTTTCTGGAAGCAATATAATACGTAAGACGAAATGACCCGCGCCACTACCCTCCGCAGGGGGTCAACAATAACGGAGCAAAAGCACCACGACAACCACATCAACATAGTACACGTGGTCTGAAATTCAACACAAAAGTATATTTAGTAATACTCGTGTTTACAAGCTGCACCTCTCGTGTGATGGCCATATGCCATAATATGCAAAGCATTTGCATTGAAAAGGAATTTCGAAGGCTATTCCTTATTTTCACGAATTAAGTGGTTGTAAAAATGTACTCCCTAAAGTGATAATAACTTGATGCATGTATCATGTATGTATAAACAACGTTTTTGTGTACAGTGTAGGGGTGTAAGTTCAGCAGCGGCGAAGAAACGGAAGTTGAACGGCTAACGGCTGTGATTCGGCTTACTCGGCGCGGTATAACGCATTGTGGCGTCACAGCCACGTGTATTTTTATGAAAGACGCACGTGCTGGTTTCGATCTCGTGCACACACTGTTCTAAAACTCGTGCACACGCTGTTCTAAAACTCGTGCACATGCTGTTCTAGACCTCGTGCACAAGCTGATCTAAATCTCGTGCCACACGGTGTTCTAAATCTCTTGCACACGCTGTTCTAGACCTCGTGCACGGTGCACAAGCTGTTCTGAATCTCGTCCACAAATTAATGTACTATAGTAATATACTACATATAGTTATGTGTGGACAACTGTAGTTAAGCATATTGAAATTGAAACCATCCATACCGATTTCCCAACGTTTCATAAAGGTTCAATTCATTTTGATTGCATAACATTAGTAAGTTAAAACATGTTTCGAATGTTTAATTTGTTCGTGGACACTCGTGATGTCATGGATTATTCCGTTTGCCAAATCAAATATAACATTGAAAGCACCGATTTCGAAATTTTCTCACGCAGTTTTGAAAGAACATTAGCATGTCAAAACAAAAGGTTGGCAACTAATTCGCTCCCTAGAGGCGCTGCAAACATGAAGGAATTACAATAATCGACCAAGCAGAGTTAATTTGAGACCGGCATGCAAGCAAATTTTGTAAATTTGGTGTTAATTTTCGCATCAATGAATTAATGGGGGAAGGAGAGTTTTAAAAGCAAGGCGTAAGCCGCATTAGTGCATAATTCCTCAAAACTTACCATTTCGTTGAATTCATAAACTTAATTACATACACGAATTTGAGTTAATTTAAAAATTTATTTTATTCAGGCATTGTAATCCGTTTGCAAATAAGCCGCATTAAGCATGGTAACTAAGCGTAACAGGTTCATCATCCGTGATTGCAGACATTTTTAATGCAGTCTACATTACCAAATCAAAAAAAAAAACATGAAATTTTTTTTTCACATCCTCCTTGTCTGGTGTAATTTTGGCGGTGATGGGTAATCATTTGAATCCGAAGCGTCTAAATGATTTTGATGTTACCTCTACTGTGCAATTCGGGGGTAATATTTCCATTATAGCATTTTTTTTCTGCTGATGGCCCTCCTGTAAACACCTAGCTTAATCTTTTTTTAGTGTATGCCTTAAGTATGCAAATGAAGGGATCAAAACGTCTTAAAAAGGTTGCCAGAAGCGCACGTGGGTCATTATTTTTAACAAGGAGGTTTAAACCATAGACCCATCAGCCTCTACAAAAAGCCCCATCAAAATAACGGGATTAGACTCATTTTCTAAGAAACTGAGTCTTAAAAATGGATGACATCTGGAGTAATTACATCGGAGGCAATCAATAGAAAAGAGCAAGCTCAGATAATAATATCTTTCTAATTATAATTCCACCACCCAAAAATATTGAGGATTTCTGAGAAATGGTCCATCTGCAAAGATGGAGGCAAAAAAGGGCGCCGACAATCGAGGCCCGCCTAATTGGCACAAACGTGACCCAGAAGTTCAGGTCAGTTGGGATTTGGGTAGGGGGCAGTAGTGCCTCACCTGGTCGACTAGACCACAACTTACCCTTTTTGGTTTGGAGGGAGGGCTTTTTCATGACGTCACGATGTGCCATTCCAAAGCATATACCAAATTCTAGAAACCCACTGCTCCATTTCGGGGCAAACGTCTGTTTTTCCAGACCCTTATTTGTTAAACAGGCCACAAGTCAGGATTTGGTGGGTTCTATGATAGGGGAGACCGGGGCACAGTGGGACATGCCATGGGGTACAGTGGTCTACGCGAAATTAAGACACATTTTACAAAGAAAAAGAACACCACATTGATTAATTGTGTATAGTTCATCATGTCAATTTAAAATTCCAAGTATAAATTACAAAAACGATTAAAATTAACCGTAATTACAGCAGCTTTCATATTTTTAC
>JAQGBW010001700.1:0-23822 GCA_034698625.1 Julus scanicus | reverse complement strand
CCAGATTACAGTCCTTCCTTTCACTTCTCAAGTGAAAGGGCACAAACCACAGGGGCACTCAATAGATAGTCACCTCACAGTATATATTTTTTAATAAATTCTATCCAAATTGGGATTTCAGCTAAGATGTAATCCATTTAGTGGCAACAAGTATTGTACAAGCCTGAAGTTTTCGTGCAATATTCTTCATTTAATTTAACACGTTGCACATTCATAAAATATGAGTTAATTTTCATGATAGCCTAGAGCTGTCTATTAATACAAATGAAAATATACTCATACGATTGATAATTGGAAAATCCCAGGTATTGGCACCCAAGCAAAAAGAGCATCATGTTTTCAATAGTTGGTAAAATATCAATGTCACTGCCTGTCCTAAATACGTAGGGGGCCCATGTTTGCAATAATGCATTTTGAAAACAAATCAATTAAATTACATTCCATGGCCAAACAAAAGTTTAATAGGTACATTTACTGTATATTATTGTCATTTGTGAAATCTTAATTAATAGAGCCTTGAATGCAGTAAATTAGTATAACATTAATAATAATCACATCTGCATAATGAATCAATAATGCTGTTAGAAACAACTCTTGGAATACAGGAATGTTTTGCCATTTTTTTTTATAAATTTGATCCAAGGATGAACCTGATTAGATACAAGTCATATATTAGTAGGGTATTTTTCAATACTTTGAATCATGAACGTAAAACAAATTGTATATTATGCCTATTATTGCACGACCTACATTGTGAATACTGAATTCCAAAATTAAGTTAATTCAAAAATTAAAAAAAAAAATTAATAATTCAAAAATTAAGTTTTTCAAAAATCGTATCCTGAAAGATATCATTATGCAAATATTGCATATCCCTATTAATTATATGCAATTAAGTATAATATAGATTCATTTCTAAAAAGTTCTAGGCCCAAATAATACCTGTTGAAATAGGATGTGGCACACCATTCCTAATTGTCAGAAAATTAAACAAGTTTTAACTTGAAATCTCCAAGGACATTTTATTGAACTATTAAAAGTAATTAAAAACAACTTATTAAGTCGTTCTTCATAAGTAAGACGTAGACCTAGGGCTCCCAAAAGAAGTATTTTGCCAGTTGTCTGCAAGTAAATAACTTTCCTAACCTAATTACCTTGATTTTCTAGTTCAGTATAGGTATAACATTGCAAAAGTTGCCAAAGGCAGTAAAATTAATTGCCTTTTAAGTGAAAGTACTTAAAAAAATATTCTTTGAAAATGTTAAAGGACTACATTTCATTTTTAAACTCAATATAATTACTATTATAGTACATCTAATTCGTATTTTGCACTGTGACTACGTTCTCAATATCACATATTAAAAATGGTGCAGATCATGTGGAAACATAAGAAGTTATCAAACTGCAAAATGATATGCCACTTTAGAGCATCATTCACTTTGCATATACAATACCAAGTATAGTAGACGAAAAATCATATATGCACATTTTTTTAAGACACAGTAACACCAACTACATTTTAGCAACAAACTACATTTATAAACGAATCGGATTTTTTGAACAGTGTTAAGCCAAAATAATTGGTATAAAAACATAAATTGGTTTGTTTTTCTAGGCAGTGTTATTTCAAAATCGTGCAATTTAGTCCGTGGAGTTTAGTCCTAGATATTAGTTTTTTTTACAGAAGATTTGCAAAGGTCAGTTTTGTCCAGTAAAAACAGTGTTAAAACCAGAACTGAGTGCATTTTAGTATTAGATAAACAGTTTTTTTTAACTTCAGAAGTTTAATGTTCAGTTTTCTTTTAAACACCGCTCTAGTTTCGTCTAGCATACACAAAAAATGAACATATTTGATTCAAACTTACAGAATACAACGCTATCTGAAATTTTCACCATTATGAATACTCTGCTACAACACATTCTTACCTTTCAAGAAGGCCATGGTCAGATCCTTTTTGTTTCAAGAGCAGTTTGGTATATTGAAAATAAGATTTGATGCGAAAATTATGAAGCACGTGCACCTCAAATTCCAGCTATGCATCCGGGATATTTCAAAAAGTATTGAATTCAATTGCATTGAAGGTTGCCAACCGTGTATATTAACTGTACGCCTAATCGTTTCCAAATTTTTTTTTTTTTTTAAAAAATAAACAATTCAGAAAGGCGATTGAATGCAAATCGCCTCCTTGCAACAAGGGCAAACCGAATTCTTCCAAGGTTGACGTTGGTTTGCAGGAAGCCGAACTAATGCCAGTTCGATAATAGGAAAACCGACAACTTTGCTCCCAAAAACTTGGCAGATTCAAATAAGAGATGAAATGTGAGAGATCGACACCACTAAACCATCCAGCATGCAACGCGGTACACGTTTAAAACTGATGAAAACGCAATAATTCCTCCTAGTTAAAACTTTGGGGGTTCAGAGGAGGGGCAAACAGGAATTACTACATGTACGTTTTAATTTTTATGCCAGGCAATTAACACAAGTGATTACGTGCTTCAGAAAAGCCCAAACCAGATTTTTCACACAGGACATTTTGCCACGTGCCGCAGAGTGAATTTTTTACAGCAATTTAACTTAGATCATCTGTATTTATTAGCTTTACAAGATAATTTAGCATTTTTCAGATGCTCATACAAATTTATTCCCTTTTGCCAGTGTGCCGTGAAGGGTCTACATGTGCGATGCAGATGTTTGCCATTATGTAATTTGTAAATAGAAACCGGCCATTAGACATGGTAATCAGAGCAGTTTATTCAAAACATGATTCGTCTATAAATTTCATAGTGAAAATTATATAAACCCATGCACTGTTTCTAAAATGTATATTGTACCCCTTGTTCAGTGTGTTGTAACAATTTTTAGCCCTTCACCCACTAGACTCACTTTGCGAATAATGCGTTGGTGACGTCATCGGTGCTTGCCGCCATTTTTCTCCGCTCAGTTGAGCTGTAGTATGTTTTTCATATCAAAGAAATTTAGCAGACGATATTGTGCGCTCAGAGCTCCTCACACACTAGACTCAAGATTTTTGGGTTTGTGCATGCACAGTAATTGTGAGCTCAGCGCACAATATCGTCTGCTAAATTAATTTGGCATGCTAAACATACAGTGCACATTGTAGCGGCCAAAAGTAGGTTCGGAAAGTGAGTCTAATGTGTGATGATCTATAGACTCACTTTGCGAATACACCTACGTATGTCTCGCTATATATACGGCCTCGCTTTATACGGCATTTTGCTATAGCGGCCTTTTATAATTATGATACTTTTTCGATTTACGGCCCACAATGCTTTGTTATACGGCCAAAAAAACATTTCTTCGTTATAAGGCTTTTTGCTTTATGACCAACTTTTTCGGAACATGTATCTAGGCCGTTAAGCGAAGTATGTGTGTAAAACCGGATTCACACTATTGCGTTTGTGTCCGTTTTTGCACGTTGCGTGGTGCTGCATATGCGTTGACGCAAGAAAAACGCGCACAAACGCATCTGACGCAACGCGATGCAACGCAAAAGCTAAAAAATCCGAGCTTTTCGTATGTGTTGTATGCGTTTTCCAAGATGGCGGCTTTAACTGACGCACGTTGCACTTGGAGTAGGCGCGTTTTGCACGCACCAGTGTGTATGCTTCACGCATCGCAGTGACGTCACGTTGCATTGCATGACTTTTCCCTGCGTTTGCACATTTTTAACATAATTTTTGTACTAAAAAACTAATAACAATGCTTCCATAGTTTTAATCTACAGCGACTATGGAAAGAGGATGAGTTGCATCTATCATCCCATTATATGTCACAGTACTCTTATTGCGCAATGGTAACACTTGTTACAACCAGATCCAACTGCATAACTACTGATCATTAACACCACGGGTGGTTACAAATTTGCTATTATGCACATTTAGGAGTATTAAAGCATTTTGCATAATACACTATAGCATTTACACCACATGACATTTTTTGCTGACTGAAGAGTATACATATAGATGCGCTTAATTGAATGTATAGCAATTTTCCCATACCCATCAAACTACAGTGCGAATACCAAGGTTAAAACCTTTTAACCTTCTGTAAAAAAACGTACATGCGAACATGGTATTTTTTTTACACAGACTGTAGAAAATATATCATTACATTTAATGTGGAAGAAGATTTGAGAGTTTATACAAACACTCAATGAAAATGCAATAAAACTATTTGATTTACATGTAGTAATTACTTTAAGACAACTATAAACTGCTTTTAAGGCCACTGAAGTAATGTGATAAAATAAAAAAAGAAACAAGGTTGCACATTGATCTTTGATAAAGCCCTACAATTAAAACTGAAGACTCATCCATTTGTACAAAATTTCAAAAAATGAATCTGGAACAGCATTTTAACAATTTTTTTTTTTTTGAAAGGCACGTACATAGTTTAGCTATCTATTCAAATACCTGTAGCAGAACACATAAATAGGAGCTAATTTGTCAAAATAATAGCGATTAAAATAATCATTTCCGTTTATTCAGAATTCATTTCAATCTAACGACCAGCTAACACGCATTGCATTCATTTATTAAGCTAATGCAACTTATAAAAATCGATAAAACAAGGTTGCAGCCCTATCCACCCATAAACTTTATCAAACCATTGTTGTGAATTGAAAGACATCACGTGATGTCGCCAAACCGACGTGCTGTGAATCATGCCCATAGATGACACATGTGCCAAAGTTAAGTCATCAAAAATTATGATACTGGTGTACATTTAGATCGACCAGGTATAACTGAAAAAAATGTGTTCAATAATTACGCCCCGAAACTGACCAGGTCAAATAGAATCGACCCATTCCTGGGTAGCGTGAAGATTTTATCCAAAAGCTGATATTTATTTACTTGGCAGAGTTGAAAGCCACTGCAATGTGAAATGATCAATTTTTACTGAGATACTGTTGTTGCGAAAACCAAATTTGACCAGATAAAAACCTATTAATCATGGAAAATACTGGTACTCAAGTAACATAAATTCTTGTAAACTTAACTGCTATTAATGCGGCTGCACAAAACGATACCCATTAAAATCGGGGTTAATCATATGCCATTCAAATTATAATTAATCACGAAACATAATATCGCCTTGTCACTTACATCATGTGCATTTAAAACAGATATCATGTTTTTGTTTATCAAGTTACTTTTTAATAAACTTTGATCATACATTCAATGATTCTCCATATCGAAATCATTCAGTATCACATCTAGACGCTGTATGTCTAAGAATACCTAATACATGGTTCAATTTTCTTTTACTTAAATTATTACAAATCAGAGTATGGTGGAACAAATATATATAGGCAATAGATGTCCTGGTGAAAAAAACAATAGAGATTTCTATTGTCATTTGGAACGTTGTTTTCTATTAGTATCAATAGCAAATTTCTATTGGTTTTATTGGTTTCTATTGTTTTCTATTGCATTCTATTGTTTAGTCAATACAGGAACCATAGAAAACAATTAAAATCAATAAAGTGTCCTAAAAACAATAGAAACCAATAGAAATCTCTATTGGTTTCTATTGTTTTTTCCCCAGGGGTATACGAACAAAACAGCTATTTCAATTTGTTCTCAAAGTGTCCTTTTTGTTGTTTTTTTCAAAAAAGTTAAGAATTTACGAAAAAAAAAGAAGTCCCCTTTAGTTGTGGCCCCCCTGGAGTTGTAGACACAAAACAGAATTCATCTGGACTAGAATTTATGTAAACTTGCATGTGAGCAATAGCACATGCAGGCCACATGTTGCTAATTTATTAATCATTAATGAAACTACGTACAAAAAATAATTTTCGCATATCGGAAATTAATATTTCTTACAACGCTCTATTATGCAATAACTATATAATCGAAATTGGTTAGTTAGCTCTTGAAACTTTCTGCATGCAGCGATCATTTATTGAACCTCAATTAGTTGGGCATTGGAGGATACAATTACCAAAGCGTGCGGAAAAATAATAGTGAAGTTGTCTTTTCATAGAATTCTCTTTAAGCGTTCACACGTCCGGCGCAATGCGGTTCAGTTTTCCATTAGTTTTGTCACGTAACAGATGTGTAAATGGACCTTAAATCATTCACCATGTTTAGAACAACGGTTTAAATTTTATTCCGCGAATAAAATCTTTGGCCAGGTTCCAAAGATTGCCATTTTGATACTGTAATCTAAGATTTCAACAAATCAGTATTCATAAACATGTGGCCTTTCTAAATATCAACTAGGCGACATTTTTCTTAGGATTTTTAGCATCATCAAGAAAATTTGACTGAATCGTGTACGTCAAGAACAGACTTAATTACAACAATAAAGTGGCACTTAAGACTAAAAAATAAGTGTTTTAAGATCACTCTTAAGTAAATGTGAAGAAGATGAATGCGTCTATTGGCCATTGACGTAAATTCATAAAAAACTAGTTAAAAGTAATTAAGTGTCTTTCAAATAGAATACCCAGAATATGAGTAATGGCAGTTTAAATAGGTGATTTGTGAGATGGAGGAATGGACACATGAAAATTGTAAAATTTATAGGTCCACTATCAGTAGGACAGGTTGTTCCATATTGGGCGTACACATTGTCCAAATAATGTCAAAATTTACTCCACCCCACATCAACTTCAACCATACCTGAATCTTAACATAAAAAAATGTGCATTACAACTCAGACTAAACCCCTATCACGCCTGTGCCAAAATAGAATACATTCACATCACCACCCACACCATCCCTGCCCCCTAATGGGATGCCAATACAAACAATTGACACCCTCTTGTCATAGAAACCAAAGTGGAGGAGACTCCACTCCTCCCCCATTACATCAGTGGAATTAATCCCTTTTCTACTATCTAACATCAATAATAACCTTCCAGCCTCTTATGGCTGACATATAGTGTTACAAGCTTAAAAGACACTGCCCAACTTGATGAGATGACTCATATTGTCAATAAATAATGTCTTTGTATGTCCAAATTTATTTAAATGGAAGTTCTAAACAAGAATTACTTAAAAGTTCAAGTTTATTAGTGGTTTTAAAATGTCTATTATTCAATTATTCCAATATCATTTATCACATCACACATCCGGCTATCCCATAATGGAATATTACAACCTCTTTATCTTTTATTACAAAATAAGTGATGAAAATGTTGGTTGGATAAGTGGTGCTTAAGGGCCCAAAGGCATCCAAGGCCAAAGAGGACCAAGACACTGATTTGAAAGAGATCATGTTAAATGAGTGTAATGTAGATAATTCTACATTTAGCATATGGCTACATAAAATTGTCTAATTCGTCTAAATTGCTATTGTTGAAAAGTGAAATTAGAACAAGATACATAAAATACTTCCCTGATCATTGATTAGAAATATGGTACATTATATGGTGTTTGATATACCAAAGTGCACATTAATGTTGTTGTTGTTGTTGTTGGTTGGAGTTTTAGGGCCCAAAGGCATCTAAGGCTAAAAAGGGCCCAACACTTGGCAAGTTGATCCGGAAGAGAGCCTACAGGATCAACCGAGACACGTATGTAGTTTACACTGCATACATAATCGCGCGCGTCGCGCAAACACACATGACATAGAGGACCATGGACAGGCTGGACCCAGTCCCAAGGAACACCTTAAGTTGGCCATTACAGGAGCCAGTGCACATTAATAAGAAATTGTGTCAACTTTGAATTATACAATGAGGACCAGAGAAAAATCCTTGCTCTAGTAATCAGGATAGTTAAGAGAGGCTTACACAACTCGTAATAATAATAATTAGAGAAAAGAAATTGAATTCGTAGTGTTGCAACTACTGAGGGTCCAATTCATTTTTTTTTTTTTTTTTTTTTTTTTTTAGCAAGAAATTAATACAGCGTTTTGTAAATGAATAGGCATAAATTTAACCTCAATTTAGACTGAAAAAACTAGTTTCCTCGATCTGTGATGAAATTAACTTTTAATGAATGTTGTCAGAATGACATGGCAAGTAAAAGTTATCATTACAGTCCCCTGGCTCGAATCCATGTATATTTGGTAAAACCATATTGACCAACTCGTGCATGTTTATACGGATAGCAAAACAGCATATAAGTCATGACTGATTTGTTGCTATATAAATACATTTACAATTGGCCATTTCACCATTATATTTAATATCTTGATACAAAAAAGTAATTATTGGAAGAACATGATTGGCACTATTGGAAGCAACAAGTTTATAATTTGCATTAAATTGCAAATGCTTTTAAAACATGTCCTGTTGTGACTACTAGCTATGTCATTAAACTTAATTTGGTTCAATTCCATCTCATGTTCAACTTCCAACAAATTAAATATCAATAATGATTTACATAAAACTAATCGCCTCTATCACGTACTGGATAGATAGTGATTCAGTATCTGGAACATTGAACGTTTGAGAAAATATGAAACTACAATTAAGTCTGAGACTTGAGACGAAGTTATTGTTTCAAATTAAACAATGGCATTCTGATTCCAAAGATAATTTTAGCAACAAAGATAGTTGAGAACATGTATTGAAACTGAGGGTTTTAAAATTCCAAGAGAAGGATGCATTACCAATTGATTTAAGAGTGCAATCTAAGAAAGAGTTGCCAGTGTTGCTCGTTAGTGGCAAGAATGTTACCTCAACAACCCCTCGTCATCAACCATGTGTTTGATGAATAAAAATTATTATACTGTAGAACCCCTCTTATCCGTCCTGTTTGAGAAGTTGGTCAGTTAAGGGGAGCCTAGATTTGAAAGATTTAGATCGAATTCCTGGAAACTATCCAGCACATAATGACATTCAACTCTTCAACTTATAATAACCTGATACAAATCAACACAGATGAGCAAACTGAGCAATGTTGCAATTAAAGACTTGACACCTGTATGCTAATATCAAGCTGACATCTCAAAAAATTAACATTTACAGTTTTAATATACAAATACAGCAGAGACCGTCTCATAGTGAAAGAGTTCAATTTCATATAAAATGGATGTTGAGACACGTTAAACCTGGCATGCTTTTCCACATGTAAAATCTAAATAAAATCTGAAAGTATTTAAAGAAAAATCAAAATTTCGGATATACTCACTGGATCTCATGTTGCTGGATCTCATCAGATATGATGTAATGTGGTGTAAATGTACCAAGAGCAATTACAAAGTCCTAGTTAATGCTGATCTCCCTTAATCCACATAAGTGCAAGAGTGCGAATATGATAGTAGTACCTATTACTCGGGAGTACCTAGGAGGCTTGCATATAGTTATGTCTAATTAGTGTTGTCTTCTTAAGATCTTGTAACACGATAGCGTCACCAGTCCAACAATGGCGGAAGTTTACCTCCAGATAGTGCACAAGTACCATTACATAGCAAAAGTGATGTTGTTCCAAGGAGATGAGAAAACTAACAAATGAGTGAACGTGCTGATATAGGGACTCAATTAAAAGTGAAAAAAACGAGGTTAGGCCAGTATGTGGTCAAGACCTCAAGTTGTTGGAAAAAAAAAAGTTTGGGCAAAAGCAGAGGCCGACCAGAAGTAGTTTGCCTCACGGGTTAAAAACGGTGGTAGTCAGTACCATGCAGTGTATCCAAGAAAGTAATATTCCCTTGCACCACCACTCACCGGCATCCAGAAAAACGTGACGATAGACAAAATACTCGTTATATGACAGCCCACATGTCATCATCAGCCCATTCGCAGTATAAATAAAACATCTGGCAGCATATGAACAAGTGTTTAATGCCACCTGATCAGAATTCCAATCAACTTATTAGAAGACCCACCTCCTGACGTAATACAACCACCTCGTTAGTCAATAATGGGCCCATTGTACGTGTTGGCATACATCTCTTAAAAAACAGGTTTCAGAAACAACACTTAGAAATATTGGGCAAAAAAGTAGTTTTACTTGCCATTCAATTTGAGATCAAACCAATCGAACCAGAAGTCTGTTTAAGAAGTAGCGCAAAAATAGGTTGATCTGTCGCTATAGGCACAACATTTTCAAAAGGCATGATGCCCAGATATAATCAATCTTGGTTGAATTAGGTTACCATATTACAGGCACATTGCTTTCTCAAAAGGCAGACATTAATGAATTTGTTATAAGCATCCAAAAGATAACCATACAACTTTCGCACAATTGTTTCATAACATAGGTGACATACGTATACAGGGTGGCCACAAACAAAGTAGAACCATTTTCATAAATTCGAAACTTTGTTTTTTTTAATCAATGTAAATCTAATTTTGTACAAATATAGACAACAAACGTTCGAACAAAACAGCCATTTCAATTTGTATACTCAAAGTGTCCTCCATTCGAAGTAACGCACGCCATTGGACAATTGACGAGTTCATTACTGTTTGATCAAGTTTATCCAAGTTTGATCAAGTGGCCAGAATTCGGAGTCTAAAGCTAAGTATCCACCAAACGAAACATAAACATCAAACGTACACAAAAAACTCTAAAACAATGTTTTCAGCATGTTTTTCCAAACATGTGTGGCAAATTGTGTCAAAAAAGACAAAAAAAAAACGAGTGTACGCACCTATTACACATTTCGAGGAACAAGGCGGAGCTTGGCATATTTCAAAATGAAAACCCCATGGTTCAATGCTCTACGTCATCAACTACGTCACGAAACATTTGAGAAACATTTTCTCCTTTGATCCGGACCGCCTTTCGAGCGATCGCTACGAAACATCGGGAAAAAAACGGAGGTTTTCCACACATGTTGGCAAACACTTCTGGACACATCAATGTTTGTATGTTTGTGTTTCTCTAATGTTTCGTTTGGTGGATACCCACCTTTAACACTTTGACATCACTAATCTTTGTTCGGTATACTTTTTGCACCAAATTTCCCCAGATATACATACATTATTTTCGGACTTGTTTGTGTTCCAGCAAGATGGTGCAGAAGAACAGCTTGCGCATGCGCACTTTCACTTCCGCTTAAATCAACTGGCAGCCACCTAAGATTGTATACATTTCTATGTATAAATTCCGAATAAAAACGATTATCCTTATTGTAGTTTGGTATAATATGATGGGGGAAACCTTAAAGTAAAGGAAATAAGTAATAACCTTGTACAAGACTGTCTCAGCGGATACATCCCGGAAAATTTCACTATTTAGATGCGACTAGGTGTACATTAAATTTAAGAATGGAAAATTACCAGATGCTGTGACCAGAATTAACTAAAATTTAAAACGTTCGTTGAAGCTACACTGAACCAAGATCATTATGCATACGTGAATTGCTTTTTAAATATATTTCTACATGGCACTAAGTTATTTCCATGACTTGGTGCATACTACTGTATCTTCTAAAACAGAAAAAAGAACCTTTCTTCTCCCAAGGGCGATTTAGATATTTAAAATATCATTTGTGGGCCATACAAAATTAACAAATTAAAAACTCACTCCTAATGTGATGGCCATGGTGCCCATTGGATGTGATCGGGGTTTTTCAATGGGGCGCTTCATAAACACCTCAAATTTTTGCCTGTTGTTGACTTGGCAGGGCCATATCTGGTTCCACTTCCCTGATAGTGTTTTATACCGTGCACAGTACAGCGTGACCACAAACAAGGGGAACCTTTGTCATAAATTCGTCACTTTTTTTTGTTTTTTTAATGTCCCAGGTTAATAGGGAGAAAAACCTAAGTTAAAGTGCCCTACAGAAAATATAATAGCAGCCATAAATCCATTGCAAGAAGTTTTAATTAAGCAGCTGATTATAATTACGTGAATTGTATTTACAATCAAGAATATAATATTTAGCATACAGTTTCAATATCTAGTATATGCGTGACATGTGCTATTACATGTATTAACAGCAAAGCAATTTAAATAAAAGTCACGTGGCATTTAGTGTAGGGCGTTACTTAAGTTTAATTTAACTGCTAAAAATTCAGATTAACTATTTTCAATTAACAGAGAATATCCAGACCCAAAGATAGACTAAACATATTTATTGACTTGTTTAATGGATAAAAGCTAAAACTTTATACACAGATTATTTTGTAAACCATATTTGACTGAACGTTCACTTTATCGAAAATTCCACGAAAATCACTTTTTGAAGGAATTACATCTGTTTTTAACCCTTGACATTGTTTAGAAAACACCATTTCTGGTGGGTATAACCTCGGTCAACCTTTATTGATTGAATAAAATTATTTAAAGAAGGAATGTCATTGCAATAGGTACAGACTGTAGTATGGTATTATACTACGACTGACCAGCTACCTATTTGAAAGCATCATGCAATTAGGTACACCTTCACTCCAGTGAAGTCAAAACAATTTTCTTAAATTTTCAAAATTTTCCTCCATATCAAAAATTAGCGATAAATTGTTAGAAAATAATCCCAGTCATGGACTGTTTTCATTAAAAAATTATAGCGTAGGCCTATTTTAAAATATGAGACCAAATTGATTGTCCAACTGACATCTCACTCCATACACTGGAATAAAATTTACTTAAATTTAAATTGTCTGGCACACAAGTATATTTGCAAGTCGTTAAAAGTCGTACATGAACAAGTACAGAAAATTGTATGCATTCCATCATTAATATCCATTAAGAATTAAGGACGAGGTGAACTGGATTCAAAATTTAAACTGAATAATTGCTTCAATCAACGACTTATAATTATAAAACACTCAAAATTTGATTCTTAAGGCAATATTCCTAACCTGCAACGTAGAATGCAACACTTGTAACCCTAATAATTAGTAGCACAACATTGGAAAATGATGAAATACGTGGATACGCACTTACTATAATTGTGGTTTCACATGTTCGAATACACTGTACATTTTTATTCTTGGACTTTAGTAAACATCTTCAGGAGACAAATATTCTCCTGCACAAAGAAACTGCAGTCGTAAGCAAATTCTAATAGATTTAACAAAACATGTTTCTCAAAAACGTTTACAATCCTAGAAAATAAGTGTCAATTGTTGAACAAACTGATGGCGTAATGTATTTATGAATACAGCACATTAAAGTAGCTGTACCAGCACACACATTTATTGAAGTTGTTTAACCACCGGTTTTCACTTTAAAAGAATGCCTTAGTCAGGAATATGCTACACAACCAAATACTGCACTGCGAGTCATAAAAACGTAGAATCCAATAAAAAAATCGCAACTTCGTGAAAAATGCTTCGATTTAAATCAAAATTTGACACTTACATAGAATGATAGTGTAGGAACAAAAATGAATTAGAAAATGTGCTCGAAATGTTCTCCGGTGGCCTTTTCACAAGCCCGGAGTCTAACGCGCCATTCTTTGATTAACGAATCGATTATACGCTGATTGAGTTCTAATTCGTAGTTTCAAGTCTTCGATATTATTAATCTTCGATTTGTAAACCTTTTCCTGGAGAATTTCCCAATTTTTTTTTTGTCCACTGGATTCAAGTCCGAACTTGTCCGTAGCAGTTCAACTGTTTCTCGAGCACGGTAAGCAGGCATCATCTTGTTGAAAATTTAAAAAAATCAGATTTGTCGCATGTCCGGAAGAAGTTTTTTGTTCTTACACTATTGTTATATGCAAGTGCCAAATTTCATTTAAATCTAAGCATTTTTCACGAAGTTGCGAGTTTTTAATTGGGTTCTACTTTTTTATGACTCACCGTGTAGAAACCCATTCAATATGTTAAGCGATTTTTCAAGAGCCAAAATATCCAAATCGGTAGTTCTCAAACATATATACATAATGGTATACAGTGGTTCTTTCAAGGACAGTGTAATGCAAGAACCTTTTATAAATGGTGAAATATTAATTACACAGGTAGTACAAACAAAGAATTTTCCAAATGAGACTTGGCAAACTCTGTTCACATCTATTATAATGCAGTGCTCACAATGGCAATAATTAAGAAAACAATCCATGATACAAGTAACACTTACTTGCATAACTTAAATGTTTTCTCAAAGCCTTCTTAAAAATATCGTGCGCGCAGCTCCAAAATAAATTACAGTAGGACATCATCTTACTCCTTTCTAACTGCACCCCTTTTATTCTGCTCTCCGGCTTCACAGAGAAGTAATACTTAAAACATAATTATCATTGCTACACTTTTGCAGTACATTGAGCAACAATGATAATCTTACGAATATGCAAATTACTATGCATTTGGTAACATTTAAATTTTATTTGTATACTAGTGTTTCGTTTAGAAAATCCGGATTAACCGGCTTCCTCCCTTAAACGACAAATCCAGTTTCAATCAGGACGGATACTTAAATGTGTAAAAAAGCTGTATTCACCAGAGAACTGACTTTGTGACGTCAGCAACCATGCAGGCTACAGGACAACAAACCCAAGTAAATTGGAAACCAAATTGACGTCATTTTTTGGTCATTTTTTCAAAAAAACACGTCTCACGTCGAAAAAGACGTATTTTTTGGTCATTTTACTGACCAAAAAATGACGTCAATTTACTTAACAAAAAAACCAAATACAAAAAAAGGCGCGCCCAAGGCATTTTCTAAAGCTATAGGGCCCTGATCAATTAAGCTTAATTAGCTATTTAAATTTGATCAGCTTAAATTGAAGCTTGAGCCCCTTTATGGCTGGCCCTAGGCATTTTCCAAAGTTAAGACCCTGATCATTCCTTCAACCTAAATCAGCTAATTATGGTCTAATTTAGATCAACGCGATTCTTATTTTTATTGGGAAAATGGCAGAAATCCATGTCTGTATAACGTATTGGGGCCTAAGTGAAAATATAGGTCACTTCATGCATTTTAGCTGAAGATCTGCTGAAAGTGTCCATATTATATATACATTTTACGTCCAGCGTTGTCATCAGTTCTATATATGTAGCTGTCTGCTAGAAAAAGATAACCAAGCTGAATATGGGAGGGGCCCGAACTAAAAAACGAATTGAAGTGCGCATGCTCACACCCTTGCCTATCTGGTAGCAGACGATATTCGGTTGTGTGTGAATAGGGAGCCTTTAAGGCTGTCGCCCACCTGGCGAAAGTCGCGCACAACTCATAAAGCACATGAGCTCGCTCATTCCGGACAAAATTGCGTGCCAATTCCCACTTGGCGCACCTCACGGAAGAACGAAAGATTGGCGCTCGTGCTAATGGCGTTTTATTTGTCACCTACCGTATTTTCACTCTGGCCGCCATGTTGTGCGCTTCCAAAAGTGATTTGTGAATTTTCGTAACGTCATGTGAGCTTGCCTCACTACCCACTGCACATGCGCGAACCTCCACTTCCTGAGTGGACGATTTCTTGTAAGTTGTGCGAGACTTTCGCCAGGTGGGAAACAGCCTTTAGTGCTATCATTGCAAATCGGGTCAAAAGATTTTTCAAGGAACGATGAGTAGTGGGTTAGTTGGTTATTTAGCGCTTAAGGGCCCACAGGTATCCAAGGCCAGTCAGGGCCCAGACATTGTTTTGGGGGAAATCCCAAGCTGAAATCTATGGTGTGTAGCAACACACCATTGGTTGATAATTTGTTACGGTGAGTTTTCATAGGCTAATCTCAGAAACCAGTGATTCAGTCAAACCAAGTATCTTTGTTTGGCAAATCCTTATCATCTGTAAAGCACGAATACAATTTATCCTGAACAATTGTCTGGTAAGGTTATGCATGGTCCTCTTTGTTTAACTACATACTTCTTCAGTTTTGCTTCAGATGTCATTGGTAGCAACCTCATGTTTTTTTGCCAGTCTGGAGCCGGGTTAAAGCCCACATTTCAGACGTCTTTTGGCAAAACACCATTGTTATTTGGCTGTTTGTTGTTACACGTATGTACACGTATATGTGATGTTTGAACAAATGAATAAAATATTTTGAATCAACAAGTACTTGCTAGCTATTATCTGATGTTGTGGTGTAAATTGACTAACAACTTATTCCACACATTCACCACTCGTTGCCAAACCATACATATCTTAAAGTTGATTAGCCAAATATAGATGGTGCTTTTACATTAAGTGATAGTGACGACATTTTAAGCGCAAAATACAAATCATACAAAATTACTACGTCATGACAGAAGCTATATAACCATAGGATATCATTGTGAAATGGCAATTAATGTAATTAATATAATTGCATTGTTTGAATGTTGATATAGGAGATTTCATAAAATCAATATCATATCACTGCCAAATGAAAAGTAACGTCACCTTACAAAATGCAGACTTTGACATTACATTCACCACGTACATTATAAAGAACAATTGCTATTGACGAAACTAAATTGCCATTTATGACTTTGGGGACTTCATAGAAATTGAATATGGCAAACTTGCTATCCACTGGCAGGCTATATATAGTGAAGTCCCTTACAAATTAATCAATCCTTCCAACATCTTATCAGCCAAAATCACTGTCAAGCATCCCAGGTTGAAGCCTTAGGAAAAATATTTCATTCTGCACGCGATTCAGTCAAATTAACGCCCATCTAAAGATTTCTTATTGGATCGCAGAGATGGCTATTTTTTTTGAACCCTCACAGGATGGTTCATATTCAGGATATAGATGTGGTCCAGTGTAGGGCAGCCAGATTTTTTAAGGGTGATTACAAACATTCCGGGAGTGTGGCAGAAATGTTCCACTTTCTAAATTGGGACATGTTGAGATCCAGACGCAAAAAGTTATCTATGAGGTTATTTAAAATTTTTAATCTTTCTTGTAATTCACATCTTGCTTACCATATTTTAAGGCCTAACGACCACTATAGGAGTAGACAATCACTCAAATCCTTTGATGGAGCTTCGTGCCAAGACGGATGCTTGTTATTGGTCCTTCTTTGTGCATGCAATTAGACGATGGAATAGCCTTCCTGGCGAAAGTCCAGATTTAGTAAAAATCCAATTTAACAATTATGTCTAAGTCACAACTGACGTAGGAGCATTCTCCTGAAATGATTGGATGCAACCCTCCCTACCATAAGACATTTATTTGTTGACACATCTTGTCATTAAGAACCTAAAATTATCAAAATCATGAGTGTGTTCCTTGTGAATCAAACACCCGAAAGTGAATTTTGTCAACATGTCAATCGTCTTCATCACCAGGTTAGTTTCCTTGGAAGAAATCTTTTGACCATGGCTTTACGGCCAACCCCATGGGTAGTTTATTGAAAGACCCACAAGGTCAATTTGGCGTTTTTATGATTTTGAAGAGGATACCGAGACAAGTTGCAATCTCCATATCAAGGTCTGGAATTAGTTGGCAACACGCTGTCCAAATGAGAAAAATTGAAAACCACGCCATATAGATGACATAACGTTTTCATGAAAATTATCTCCCAAAATAAAAAATAAAAAATACGAAATTGAATCCAGTAGCTTAAACAATAACATAGAAGAGTTAATTTATGAACCTTCAAATCGTTGGAAATGTATCCTATTTTATCAACACTTGACGCCAGTCAATGACTGCTGTAGTGAATCCTCAATGGGCTAAACAAATTCACGCATAAGAACAATGGAACTCTTACATTGTACTTTGTTACCAATATATATGAATATTAATATTTACAGCCATCATGATTAAATGTATAATTTTGGAGTCAATTATATGCGTAACAGGAAGGTTTCAGATCCTGGGAAGCATTGTTGAATATGGCACTGAAGAGGTCGCATATTTGCACATAAGCTACATGTCCGGTCTTTGATAGTTTGTCTACATTGTGTAGAATATGCCAATAACATAAAAACAAAAACGCTCCTACTGATAACTGTCAAGGTCCCCCACTGACATGCATTTTTGTCACATGTCCATTAAGTTGTTTGTACAAGTCTTTGTTTTTATGCAAAAATAAACACAAAATTTAAGAGCTACACATAAATCATGTGCCTCAAATCCTTCAAATGCAAGTGTTCAAATGCATTTGAAACATTCATCCATTTGAAACAAACATTCATACATCTTTTAAACTATTCTATAAACTAGCTTTGGTTTTTAACTTCAAGACAATTTAGAAATTATGGTATTTTCATTAAAACTGACATGCATTTTTGTCACATGTCCATTAAGTTGTTTGCACAAGTCTTTGTTTTTACGCAAAAATGCACATAAAATTTAAGGACTATACCCATAAATCATGTGCTTCAAATCCTTCATATGCAAGTGTTCAAATGCTTTTGAAACATTCATCCATTTGAAACTAAAATTCCTTCATCTTTTAAAGTATTCTATAAACTTGCTTGATTTTCATATCTCGACAATTCAGAAATTACGGTATTTTCATTAAAAATGACTACAAATTAAAAAAATAAAACTGTGCATATACCGCTAAAACAGTCAGGAAATCCATAAAAATAATTCTAATTCTAAATGATCTCAATTTGGTTGTTTGATAATAAACTTCATAAATGTCTTACAGTATATAGAACCATCTTCAAGGATGTATGGTATGCCAGAAATTTTCAAGAATAAATATCTTGGAACCGTCCAACACAAATATTAATATACAATTAGTATGAACTTAAATTATAATTATTTTCCAAAAATGTAAAACTGACAACCAGATTCCATTCCATTAAAATGCCAAAAAAAAAAAAAAAAAAAAAAAAAAAAACTCAATTTACCTGAACATCGTTCACAGCTATTGATGGCAGGTACCTTAGCAGTCAGTTTCATTGTAGCAAACCAAAAAATAAAAGATGATTGATACTTGTAAATCCTCTCCGAATGGAGTAACTCAATAAGTCTGTACCCCACTGATAACTGAAGTCATTTGAGCCTCGTGTTTCCTTATAAACGGGACATATAAATCAGCATTCACGAAAATGAATTTCTCCACATGTTGCACTATAGCAGACGACTGCCAAACTTCCACCAATCAAGGCCAGCTTTAAAGACGACTGCAATTCTCGTTTATCCCGGGATATTTGGCAAAAGGCATCATTTACACGCTATTTGCTTCTGGCGGATTATTAAATTATAAGCCAAATGTGCAAAAAGAAACGGCCAACTGTGAATCCTGTATGATATCGAAAATTCACCACACAAATCATTCGCACCACTCTTATTAACTAGTTTAATGCAGTTCGAATGACACATTGCAGTGATAAATTACAGTATTTAGGAGAGTATCGTCGAATAGCTGTAGAAATTGAAGTTGGGCCAATATGGGATGAGTCCACACTGGAATATTTTAACCCGAACAGGAGCAGGCCGAGCACTGGAATATTTTAGCCCGAACAGGAGCAGGCCGAGTACTGGAATATTTTAGCCCGAACAGGAGCAGGCCGAGCACTGGAATATTTTAGCCCGAACCAATTTAGCAGAACAAGCCGAGCAGGCGTGTCCAAACAAGAGCGAATAATCCGAACAAAACCTTGTTTAAACTTACTAATTGAACTTTAAACAACTACTTGAATATTTTAGCCGGAACAGGAGCAGGCCGAGCACTGGAATATTTTAGCCCGAACAGGAGCAGGCCGAGCACTGGAATATTTTAGCCCGAACAGGAGCAGGTCGAAGACTGAAATATTTTAGCCCGAACCAATTTATAGCAGAACAAGCCGAGCAGGCGTGTCCAAACAAGAGCGAATAATCCGAACAAAACCTTGTTTAGACTTACTAATTGAACTTTAAACAACTAATTGAATATTTTAGCCCGAACAGGAGCAGGCCGAGCACTAAAATATTTTAGCCCGAACCAATTTAGCAGAACAAGCCGAGCAGGCGTGTCCAAACAAGAGCGAATAATCCAAACAAAACCTTGTTTAAACTTAGCTTGTTCGCCGTATTCGTTGTGTTCCAAACCAAGGTTTGAGAAATTGTCACTTTATTACCAACAACTTTACAGTCAAGGAATGTAGTTAACACAGTTATCAATTAACCGCCCATTTTCCAAAAAACAAAAATTATTTAAAAATATGCAAAGTCTGACAAAACGTGAAGGCGCTCCTGTTCAAGGTGGAACATTTTTCAACCATGAAAATTTCGTCATCAATTACCTTAAACAAGTTTACAATGGGCTAAACAATGCGGTTTTATCCAGCATGAGCATCTCTTGTTCTGATGAACTTGCAAGGAGCACCTTCAAAACCTTCTGGAGATGCTTAACCCTGGTTTTCTTAGCCAAGTTCAATTTTGCTTTCCGAAAAAGTGTCCCAAACAAAAAGATTTGAAATCAAAGGTCATTTTTATTCAAGTCAGTTGTTTATGAATAACTAGTTTTTCTAGTATAACTGCATTAGGTTCCTTGGCGCGAGGGCTGGGAATAACAGATTTCCCAATCATCAGCAAATCAGTTTTGTGATCGTGCTCACTGTTCACATCCGCCGAAAGCAGCGTTTCCGGCTATAGCTACTAGCCCCTCACGTGATGAACTCATGCATACTTTCGTTGTATAATTTTGCATTATTGCTAATGTTTTTTTTAAATAATAACATAAATTTCACAATTTAAAAACGGTATAAGTTAAACTTCTTAGCTCCTAGGAAAAGTTGATTTTATGCATTGCTTTCCATTTGTTACCGATTAAGGGGGATTACAACTATCTAGATAGTTTCAACGGGTGAAATTTGCAAACACACTCACAGACAAACAAAAAGAGATTAAATAAAAATACAAATTGTTTAAAATAGTTTGATAAATCAGCAAGGGCACACTTTAAAATAGTAGATTTTTTAAATTAATTAATTATTTGAATTTTTGCACTCACAACTTGCCTATCTCATGCTGCCACCTGCTGGTAGCGTGTGCAAATTAACGGACATTTTTCAAGCTTGTTTATTAATTCAAAAATAAATAAATAATAAATAATTCAAAAATTCTGCAAATCAAAGTTTTTCCTGCATTGACATGTCCTATTTATTACGTTAATCAACAAGCATCCTCTGATATTAAAAATGTCCACTGGACTTAAAGATAAAAATGTCATGCTTTCCACTAATTTAACAAGTTATTCCGATAGGCAAATATCCAAACATTCTAGATCTTGGCGCAGATTTCAATAAAAAACTAAGTTATTATATTACATGTAATATAAAATGTAAAAAGTACGTCTTTGATATTTAGTATGATATTACATAAGCCACTCCAAATATGCAAGTACATGTAGGCTACAAACAGTTCCCACTGCCAATGAATTTACAAGTTTGGTGACAATCAAACAATTAGCATATGCAGAGTAATATTAATCATGTATGTGACAGGACTTAACGATGTTTTTTTATACATGTCACATGTCCAATATGTACCTGCAACATATATACACTTTTGGACTTGTCAAGAATTATGCCAGCGTATAAATTGCACAAAAGTAGTTTTCACTCACTTAAGATTTTCAAAACAAATCTACGTGTAATAGCTAGTCAATTAGGAAAACCACTTATGAAGACCTTACCATTATCTCCAGGAATTTCATCATAATCATCTCTTGAAGTTGATGGGAGTGGCGAATACTTTATTCTGTCTGGCATGTCTTTGGCAATAAATTACAGATTTATCTTGTGAAATTTTTCAGTCATCTCCTTTTTGCTCTTGGTATTTCCGGAAAACCCTGCAGATCCTATATAGAATATATATAAACAATTTAATTTCTATCATTTGAAATTGCAAAATAAGGAAATGGACATCACCCAAAAGATGATACCACTTAGGATTTTGTCACACAAAATGACTTGACAAAAGTACAAGCAGTAAAAAATATTCAAAGTCCTTTTGGAAGAACCACAAAAATTGCAACTATCAAGAAAAATTTCATTAATCAATATTGCGTAAAAACATGTCAGCGATAACGTCCATATAACAAGATTGCAAAATGCAATATCCGCAATAAAATACAATGACACGTTCGACTGAAAAAAAAGCATAGGACCCTATAATTTTAAAAACTAACCACATTGCAATATTTCATCGAGTTTGTAATACTTTTTTTACAGTAAACCGTACAAGAATATTTCCTACTATTCTATGACATGAATAGCATTGAAATTCTAGCGTCAAAATTCTGAAAAACTCACTTTGACGCCAACTTGGTGCAGTCGTTGAGCAAAATGTGACATTGAGTCATAAAAAAGTAGAATCCAATAAACAAATGCCACAACTTTGTGAAAAATGCTTCGATTTAAATGAAATTTGGCACTTGCATAGAACAATAGTGTAGGAACAAAAAAAACTTCTTCCGGACATGCTACAACAGAAAACGTCGCAGTTCATCGAACTCAACCACTGGCCACCAAACAGTCCGGACTAGAGTCCAGTGGACTACAAAATTTTGGGGAGTTCTCCAGGAAAAGGTTTACAAATCGAAGATTAATAATATCGAGGACTTGAAACTACGAATTAAGAAAACTTGGACTGAACTCGAACAGCTGATAATCGATTCATCAATCAAAGAATGACGCGTTAAGACTCCAGGCTTGTGTAAAGGGCACCGGACAACATTTTAAGCACATTTTATAATTCATTTTTGTTCATACACTATTTTTCTATGTAAGTGCCAAATTTTACTTAAATCGAAGCATTTTTCTAGAAGTTGTGATTTTTTTTATTGGGTTCTACGTTTTTATGACTCACGTTGTAGATGGTGCAGAAATCTTGAATGTCCATCGATTATGATATTCTCAAATTATTCTCAAATGTTTTTTAAAAGAGAATGCCGCATTTTGTTTCGTTTTTGCAGATGACTATATGGTTTGTACTCCTCTGGATGTTATCAAACTTATGTTATGACATTAAACTTGTTTTATTCTCAAGTGCTTTCGATTGATGCTGAGGATACTGACATCAAATTTTGCATAGTCATCTTTTCAAAACATGATTATGTATAACTTAAGATTTCTTGTGATGCAAGAGTGATATAAAGATAAAATGAAAAAGGCACTAACAAAAAGAGAAATGAAATAGGTGACAATTTCAGGAAAACTTTGGCAAATTTAATGGCATGCCATTGTTGAATAAACATTCTACTATTCATTTTTAATATTACCAGATGCATTTTCATGGTCATATCGACGATTTGATACATTTCATGCTTATTGCCGATCAATAATCTTTAATTACCTCTTCAGCTTTTTAAAATTTTAAGTTAGGTCAAGGTCGGTACTGCGTCTGATTTAACACCGCCTTTCACTCATGCAAGTCATGCTAATTAATACATGGTGTTCAGTAAATTTGATTGGAAAAATTCAAGGTTTTCAAAGCTTAACCTAGAAATTTTCAAGTACTCCTCCGCAACCAATTTCACAATATTTTTCCATAGAGATTGAATGTTATTCTGGACAGGTTGAACAAAAATTGTAGTTGTTTATGTATCGGATTTTTGAAGTGAAACTTCTATAGGCACGGTAGGGCAAATTGGTCAACGTCACGAAAACGCTTAGCTTATACTCTCGAGGGAAATTTTCCGACCTCGGCAGGAATTTACTTGTCCAACACAAATTTCAAGCATACAGTGGTCAACTTAAATGATGGGACACCAGTAAAATCTCACAAATTGACAAAATAAAGACACTTGGCAACTATTAATTTGTTATAATATCATTTTAATTGAACAAATAATGATAATTACTTAACTAAAGTTACTTGTATTAATACATTTCATTATAAATAATAGAAAAACACATTTTTCAGATGCAACATAAGTGATGGGACACTATCCACAATATGCATGTAAAATATTGTAATAACGCAATTCCCGGGCGCCAAATACCCTCGCTACGCCTCTGGTTATGATGATAGTCTGATATGGTTCACTTTTAGTAAGCGTTGCCCCGAGTTCGAGTCAGGGCTTGGACTTAGTTTTTTTTATAAAGTTTCAAAGTTAGAGAATCGTATTGAAAGCATAAA
>JAQGBW010001699.1:0-23824 GCA_034698625.1 Julus scanicus | reverse complement strand
CATCCCTTGGTCACAATTGTCACAAAAAACAAACAACCCACCCCCCCTAGGTGTGACATAATTTTTGAATGGCCCCTAATGTATATATATAGTTCGGATAATTCGAACTCGTCTAAACGTGTTAGCTTTTTTTCCTGGGAAACTGCATGAAGGTATGCCGTCAAATATGTGCTGTTAAGGGGCATAAAAAAAACGCCTCCAAAATTTCTTCAAAAGTTGATTATTTTTTCAAAAATGGTCCAAAAACGGTGTCTATTCCATGATACATTTTTGAAGGATTTTGGAGACGTCATTTTTGAATGCCACCCAACAACGTTTTTAAACAGCACCTATTTGAATGTACTTATTATACATATAGCATTCCTAGGACATTCCAGACTCCAAAGTCTTTTCAACCACTAATTTAAGAGTACATGTACTGCATCTACTCCAGCGCATGGAAGCTCGTGCTCCAAGAACACGAACTGAAGCTATTTTTCTGTTTTGCAAGATCCGTTAGCTTTCCCGATTCGCATTTCAATTATTTTTTTTTTCTTTCCTCCCATCGTTTTCCGTAGGACGAAGAAGCAAAAAAAAAAGAAGATGGCATACCTGCCTTCCCGATCTTAATTTCATTTTCTGGTAATTATCCGGCGCACCGACTCTCTCCAGCACCACGCCCGTCGGCTACCGTCAGCAGCGCCCGGGCAGCCCTACCCTCGCCCGTGCTTCCCTTTCTCCGTTCCACCATTCCCCCAATAGGCGCGATCCAGCAGCGACTCCTGCCACGGCGAACGGCTGAACGAAGCATCGCCGTCAGAACGCTCTCGACCGCCGCAGACGACGTACCGTCGCTCCCGTCACCTCCATTGCTTTCGTCCGGCACTCGTTCGTTCACTCGCGGCGACCCCCTACGCCATGCGCGCCGACCGATGCTAGCCCAAGAGGCCGAAAGTCAACCGGCTGGTTTTGTTTTTTCTTATTCTGACTACGGACAACGTCTGGATTTGTGAGACGGTCTGACGTTTTGTTTGGAGTAACTTTATACGAATTTCAACGACTTTATTTCAAGTTTGTTTGCAAGAAACGCGAAAGTTTGTGTTCCGCGATCGAATTTTTACCCGGCGCGGGACTCTCACGACGTTTCGACGGCATTCAAGGTAAGACCTTTGCCCGCTGTTTTCTGTTTTTTCTTGGATGTTCATTGGTGATTTTCAATGTGTTTTCGAAAAACCAAGGGTTGCTTTTCAGTGTTAACTCGAAATCCATTGACTGTTTCCCGTGCTTTCTAAAAGTTCATTGGTTGTTTTCTAAAAGTTCACCGGTTGTTTTTGCAAAGTTTCATCAGTTGTTTCATCTCTTTTCTCAAAATTCATTGACAGTTTAAACATAGAAAATCTAGAGCTCATTGGTTGTTTACTATGTTTTCTGAAAGTTCATGCTGTGTTTTTGCATGTTTTGATTTCGTGGCCATGTGTGTCAGCCTTAATTAAGCATGTTTAATTTACAAGGTCCTGACCGGTCTCTATCCCATAACACTGTACGTTACGACTTGAGATCGGGCTTTATCATAAGATCGATCTCAATCACGTGGGATTTTACGCGGCGGGAATGTCATAGGAATGTCACACTTACTATGGCAATTCCATGACATTCCAGCCACGCTAAAGCTGTCAGCCACCTTCGTGAAAGTATAAAATGTATCCTCCATTACGTGTTTTTTAGCTTAAAGCATTTTAGTACAGGTTTTCAATCCAATCCAAGGAAACTGCTTGAATGAGTTCATTGCTAGAATAAAATTTGAAATACTCATCAGTAGCACCAGATTGTTTTTAAATTTACCGTTTAAAGATTTCTTTAAACAGTACATCTAGCCTATACTCGACCATTAAATGAAATGAAGTTTTGTGCAACAAGCCGGGTTATGTACTCCATGCACCATTTAATTCAACTTTGAAGTAAAACTGGTTTAAAATCAGGGATTTCCATTGTTATTGCTCCGATTAATAGCCGATTAAATGAAACGTTGATTGGGACAACCGGTTTTTGGGATTGTAAAAATCTCGATATTTATGCACAAAAAAATCGGTCCATGATCCAGTTTAAATACACGTACAGGTACACAGTTTGCACTTTCGCTTTTTCATGCCTGTCATTATCACGTGTTTAATGGTGCATGGTCAAGCTGTTTTTTTGTCAATGGTCCACTCGTTTAATCATCGTAATTCCCGATATGTACCAAGTTAACTGGAGATGCCAGCTTGTTTTTTTTCCTGGTTACAAATAGTCACCGTGTATAAGCAATACAGTTTGTGGTTAATAAACTGATAATGGTACTATCTGCCATTATTAAAAATGCTTGGGGATAAGTGGACGAAATACCTAAAGGGGATCCCTTTTCTGGAAGGTCAGTTTAATAATCTGCTTGGAGCATTTTCAGAATGAACTTTTTAATATTATTTTAATCGCTCCAAGCACTTTGCAGGTGTTTCGATAGGAAAATTCATGTTTGCATGCTTCAATACAATTATGAATTTCAACTTTTTTATTTTTAAAAAATAAAAGTTGATAAAATCAAAAGAGGATGTAAACTTTTTTTTCTTCACCCGTTTTGCCTAAAGTATGCATATTTTTAAACTTTCTTTTCAACTTCAGATTTTCGTCTTTCTGTAACATTATTTTTGGATTTACGTGGTACTTTACTTAATGCCATATTCTTGTACGCACGAACGTTTAATCTGTGTTTTGCGAAAAGATGGACGTGCCCTCTGCAGATAAGGGAGTGATATCTTTATACCTTTTTCTGCTTCCGTGTAAAATTAATTGCTTCGTGCTTTATGTCAAAGTAGATTACAAAAACCAGAAATGCACTCTGAAGGGGTTCGGAGTGGGAACCTTAGGCCTATTTTTCTATCGGCAATACCCTCTTCAAGAGGTATTTTGCTTGTTGACCTTTCTTGAATGGAATTCATGCATGGTTGTTAACTTTTTAACCTGCAAAAAAGTACAATTTTGAATTTTTGATAAACGATGCTAACAAAATGCTATTTTCTATTGGAAAATCTGAATTGGAAAATTACATCTTGATAATACCATGCTAGAATTTCTACACAAGTCTATGAAATCCGGTCTGAGGCTTTCAATTAATCAACCATTGGCTCTAATTACAGTGATTTAATTCAGAGCCCTGATTTGCATATAGATCATGTCCATGTGTTTATTGCATTGCATGCAAGAACAGGTTTTTTATAGTAAAATATATAATGTAAATTTTAATATATTTAAAATATAAAATGAACATAAATTATATAAGCAAAGTTTTTGAGTTTTTAAACTTTATTCTGCTCATTTTTGCATATTTTGCCTCACAGGGCTTTGAAGGAATTTCATTCTATATGTTAAAAATGTAATATAATACCTTATAAATAACCTTTGTGGATACGGTGGGAGATAAATTGCCATGCTTTTTTTTACGAATTTAATTTTAAAAAAATATTTTTTTTTACAAATTTTACAAATGCATTTTTCATGCTTTACAAAAAAGAATGATAAAGGTGGCTTGCAAACTTTGACCTTGTTGAAATCACTTGGAGAACTTTTTTTGAGTTTTGACGGGTTGTGTCAAACACCGTCAAGTGTAATTTAAGGTGACAAGCGGTACCAATTAGCGAAAACAGTTCGTAACATGTAAAGCTCGTGAGTACACTGCCATGACACTAACCCCTACACCACAGAGCTTAAGACTGAGCTGATATCTCAAGTCCCAGATGCACACCACAGCTTCACATTAAAATTGCCAAGACGAGCTCAAGACTGACAAGGCAGCCAAATGTGAGACTCAAGCTTGAGTTAAAGCTTAGATGAGGTCAAGTTTGAGCTGCAGTTTGGTGAGCAACTGTGGTAAGGGCCTGATTCCCCTACATCACAGTTGCTCAAATTACATGAGCTTGAGACTGAGCTGCGTCTCAAGTCCCAGATGTATACCACAGCTGCACAGAAATTTTACCAAGACGAGCTCAAGACAGCCAAAATATGAGACTGCATGCGCAACTGTGATAGGGTGTCATCTCAAACTTAAGCTTAAGCGTGAGACGCAGCTTAGAAGAGGCACATTTAAGCTTCAGTTTTTACTAACTGTGGTATGAGCCTAAATAAAGTATAGTATAAGTTTGTTCCAAACTTTGGAATGTACTGAAATGTTATTAACGCCTATCTGACTATCGATGCAGCCCGTCAATGATAGTGTTTCATGATGTAGTCTCGGTATTATAAAACTCATTTTATGATCATCGTGAACATGAGCGTGGGTTAAGACTTTGACCTCGTTTAAACTCTGCGGTAGATTTATGGCGATTTGTAGGGGTAAATTGGAGAAGTTTTTTTTCTCTTCTACCTGCTTGCGTGTGTTAAGCTTTGTATAGGACTATCTGGCGTACGTTGCCTTGGTAACCCTTGCATCCATTTCAGTATACACTTTGCCACGTGGTTTTGCATCATCCTTTTTATTTCTCATGATTATCTTTCCGCTTCAAGAATCATGACATTCGTGTGTTTATAGGCCTTCATTCATGGCCCGTTGAAGTTTTCCCCCCTTCAAAATGTGGGTGAAAATGTATCCTTAAAACCACTATTGGAACAAACACGAGTTTATTCAAAGATGTTTTTAGATGTATGTAAACCGTATGGTGCATAATTGAAGAAAAAAAATCGTAAGATAAGTCTACTCAAAGTTTTAGAAAGCTATTTAGAAGTGCCTGGCGCACATGCAATGATTTCTGGGAGTTCGAAGCTATGAAAACATCCTATTAATTTCTTCTATAGAAGTTGTCCTTTCTTTCAACCGATTAGTTCACAGTGGGATGCTAAACGAAAAAACTGCGTGTTTCCGATCACCTTGATCTGTGTACAGAAAAGAAGCTAAACCCCTCGTTTAGTTGAAGGATTCTGGAAGGCCTACCCCAGGCTTAGAAAAAGTAAAAAAAAATATCCCTGCACAGCATCCATCCGCAATCTCTAAGAAAATTATTTTAAGCTTGCATGCCAGTCGGGAAAAATTCTGTACAAATACGTCGTTTTTTGTGGGAAAAAAATAGCTGTTTGGTTCGCCTCTGCTGGGAAGTCGTTTAACATGTCAACAAACTATATATTTTATAGGAAGACCTGTCCTTTACATACATTGCAGACTTGCATGCTGCCCATCCAATTTCATAGAGGTTTATGTTTGATGAAAAAATCCATTGTATACCGACTATGAATAAAAAACCTAAAAAATCTCTTAATTCATGTTGTGTTGAAGCAAAATTTGCATCCACATGTTACGAAGAAAAAATGGAAAATTGCATTCTTAAGATTTTAATCTATAAGTAAAGAAAGTGCATCGTTCAGGAGTGCGTGGGTGGCCAATTAGAACATCTGCTCATCTTCACTTGATTAAAATGAAGCAAATGCTATAAATGTCTGCAAAATAGATAAGTGTCAGACCATCCCTATTTTGAAATGTGCATGTAATGTGTGATTTAATGCAGTTCTTTCCTCTAATTATTTTAATTTTACCAATATGTCGTCTGTAGTTTATGAATTTAATCAAACTTAAAAAAAACTTCGTGAAACTACAGATGTAAACATTATTAAACAAAATTTGGCTTGGCAGAGTGTGGACTGTAACTTCATTTATGTAAATTATACATATATATATCTGTTAAGACAACCATGTCCTCTTGAAAAAATTCTACAATTTCAACCCTAACTGGGAAAAGTTTATTTTTATTTATACTTTTTCTTCATGTTTCTGATAGCCCCAATTATAGAAGATTTTATTATCATGAAAGTATGAAACATCCCGAACAATGCAACTTGTGTGGCAAAATTCGTTTTCCTGAAATCTTTAACTAATTTTGGAATGATAAGATATTTTTGCGGCAGTTTAGTTGACTTTTTAACACACATCCAACTTGTTCATGGTTTTATGTGGATCAGCAGGTGTTCCATGACATGCACCCCCACAAGAGAAAATTTACCCTTTTGTCAGGTTTGATTCATTTTCAGACACGATGTTTTTTTTTGCAAATTGTTGCCCGTCATAAATACAAGTCGCATAATATTGCACTTCTGCTACCCACACCTTTATAGGTCATAGTTCGCTTTATATTGTCGTTTTTTTTAAAAACTGGATCTCGCACTCAGTGCAGATCCCACCTAAGCTTGATCCATAAAAAAACTATGTTTTTGGGTAGGAAGCTTTTTTTCCACCATCCACAATTTGGCTGAAGACTGTGGCGAGTGCACTGTTCCGTGCCCAGTTTTTTTTTCTATCATTAGTTTGCATTCTTCGGAGCTGCAGATTGTTTCAAATTATTGTCTGTTATTTGCCAGCCGAACGCTGAAAAGCTAATCTCAGCACACACACAAAAAAACGGTCTTGACAATTGCGTGCAACGATTGCCATGCATGGCCCCGGTAATTGTCAGGCTTTTCGTTTTGGCCCCCAGGGTTGCGAAAATTAGCCCCCGAGCGAAACTGGCCTCACTCACCATGGTAGCTCCTGCCCACTTGCATCTGCTCCAAATAATGCGCCACTTCTGCAGAATGTCTGCTTTTACTCTTAATTTACATAATTTGGGTACTAATACTGTATACTTATAGCTTGACAGGCCTATGCAACGTGGGCATCACTCTGACCCTAATAATATTGCGAATGCCTCTTTCATCCGGGGTAAAAAGTGGTTGAAATGTGTAGATGCGTGCCATCCAGTTCAAAGATAACGTCGTTTGATGGTGTATCATAAATTGGACCAAAATTGCTCTGGATTCCACTATTGGAGCCTTGATTTTGGAAGATGCGCTCTAAACAATTTGCTAATGAGTCATCGTTAGCAATGCAGAAAATGTGTTCAATTTTCAAGCTTTTGCTTTTTTTTTTAAACAGTTCTGTCAATAAACATTTGTTGGAATTATTGCTCAGGAATTTTCAAAGGATTGTTAAAGATTTTAAAGTGTTTTAACCATCAAGATTGGTTTATTTATTTCAATTACAGCGATTAAAAGCGCGTCTTAATTGGATGTTACATTCGCAATAAATAAATGAATTATGCAATAATTTAAAGTTTCCAGACACTAGGTAATAAACTTTTTTTTCTAAAATGGGTCCAAGTATAAAAAATTTAGCTCGGTTTAAAAATAAAAAATACCAATCTACTGTATGCATTATTCATAACAAAACTTTCAAGTGCTTTTTTATGTGTAACACGCTTTTTAAACAGTTGAACATCGAGGAAAACAAAGCCAATTGCTCTATATTTTAACCTTGCAATAAAATCACGAACTCAAGTGATAATTAAGTGAAGTTATAAGCAGCACCTGCTTCGAGTCGTTGCCATGGTGTTACCCAAACAATCTGATGGTTTATTAGTTTGTTTTGCCTCTTTTATGGTTTAAGCAAGTCGCATGCTAATTAATTGGTTTACAACTAAGGGTGGATTGGGAAGGAAGAGAATGCGTTGATGATGCGTTCTCAAAATGCATGGTCAAAAATCCAAAAAACAACTTGCATAAGGGAAATATGTTTATTAAACGACATTCTTTGCTTATCGTGCCAAAACATCTGCTTTGGCATTCTTATTGCTTCTTGAAAAAAGATGCTCTTTTTGTACAGCATGTACTGAACTTGGTTAGTTATATAAGAGTGAGAGTGCTGTGAGGTGGTTTATACAGCGTGTGTCAGACTATTTGCCCAAAAACATACATCTCTAACTTCATTAACCTCATAAGATGCATATCTCGTAACTTTCATGCACTTTCACCTCGCCTCCTATCGAGCTCTTCCAGGAATCCCGCATTTCATTCTCGTGGTTTAATAGAAATTTTCGTAAAATCTTGATCCCGGGTCAAACATGAGGGCCAATTATGTAATATACGATGCATTGTACGTGAAATTTGCGGAGAAATTGGCTTTGGTGCAAGTGCCGCGCTGCCCTTAGAACGTTGCAGGTTCACCTGACAGGCATCCATCCCTTGGCTAGATGATGTCTAATATAATTTCGCGAAATTTTCGCCTAAAGCTATAATTTTAACGCTGGGGAAGGTCAGAAGCATCGTGCCCCCTTTGGCTGGCTAGCCTTTTTTTCGCCTTGCACAATCGGAGGCCATCCATTTGTTACGCTTCAAACATCTGTTGCCAGATTTGCTCTCGAAAAAAGCCATGGCTGTTTAATAAGCGTGGATAGTCCTTGCCGTGGCGTGCGACCCCCTCAGATTTTAAACAATCCCTTGAAAAATCTTGGCCACTATCAAAAGGCTTTTCAAGTGTCGAGCTTTAAGTGTCGCCCTCGAAAATGGTGGACAAATTCCTCTTGCTATAAGGCGGTGTTTCTTGCAGTAACACAGGAAGTTGCAATTTGCATGGAAGTGCTACTTCCCACCACACATCTAGTGGCTTTTTTCTTAACTGGTTTGTGTAACATGAACGTGAAATCTGAGGTTGTGGTGGCGGGTTTCTTGTTTAGGACACGATTTTTGAAAGTGTCGACAGATTTTAGACTGCAACTGTCTGCAATCATTGAACTACAGTGGAGTCTCACATATACGAAGCTCACTAATATGAAACATTCAGTTATACATACAATTTCTTTTTCCCGGGCAAAACTCAATTTAACCCTGCGTAATGCATTATTTGCTTATACGATATTCAGGTATATACAAAACGTTCACTTGTACAAACGGTGATTCCTTCCCCTGATGTAATCACCTTGTGTAAAAATATTCAATTATAAGAGCTTTTTCACATAATTGTGAAGCGTTTAGTCTATTCTAAAGACGTCTGATGAAACAGGTATTATACAATATGTAGCTTGCAGGAAAAACAAGCGTGCTAAAATTAGTTTTTTAAGACTAAATAAGCCCATTTCTGAAGATGTAACTTAAGTTACATGTACCTTATAATGTTTGTGATTACATCAAATACATCTTGTTTTTTTGTTTCTGTTCTTCTTTGTATGTACATATAGTACATTGACAAAACTATTAAACGACATTTTTTAAGAAGAATTATTCTCTATTTATTAAAATGCAGTAACCACGAAACCTGCTAGTACATGTACATGCACATTGTATTCGCTTATATGAAGAATGTTCTGTTCCCCCTCATATTCGTATAAGTGAGACTCCACTGTATTAGGAATAACATCAAACTGTTCAAAGCAGAAATAATCGACTTTGATGCAAAAGTATACATATTTCCTCAATTTAAGTTTCAGTCGAAAAGATTCCAAGCATCTCAAAAAACTTGCTGAAGTACAAAGTTGGCTCATCAGCTTATGACTTGCACTCTACTTCTGTTTAATCCATAATGTACATTGTTATTTATATTTTATGAGTTTGCGCTAAAAACGTTAGCTTGTTATTTAACTGAAATAATGTGAGGAAGGTTAGGCTGATATGAGGAAGTAGTACGTTATGGTTGGATATCCATCACAATAGGACTAAAAAAAATCTGCTGGCATTATATTGCAGACATAGCTTTGGCTTTCTCCAAAATCTCATTAGTATAATAACGCCGTTTTCTGTAAAAAAAATATTTATGCACTTAATAGATAAACATTAACTTATGGAAACAAGCAGGGCTTTGTATCATGCGCACAATTGCAGCAAGCTTTGTAGAGGAATGTGAAACACAATAATTGCATAACAACAATACAGTAATGTTTTCCTCCATATCAAGGAAAAATAACGATTGCCATTTATCATTGGATAAGCTAGCTGAAGAGGATTTTTACTAAATCGCTTTTGGACTTTTTGGGCGTTCACACACTAAGAATGACATTTTTTGGAAAAAAAAATCCTCTTTATTTGATGGCTCAATAAAGATAAAAACGCAATGGTATCCATAATCCATTCAAACTGAGGATTCCCTTATTACACATTTTCTACAGTGCTTATTGCACATTCAATATCTTCGGAAGAGGTTTCATACACGTGCTTTCCATAAACTTGGTGTCTATAATTTAGTTATATTTGGAAATATAGATTGAAATTTACCAAAAGCTAAATATAGCTTTTCTACTGTAGCTGTTTTCCTATTTTTGGATGTTTTGTCTTCGAGTTCTATATTCAAAATAAATGTTTTGTCTGCGGATGAGTTGTTTTTTAATTTCTGCTTCTTACATGTATTGTAAACCATATATGAAAGTGATGAAAGCAATACATTGCGTACATTGTGTAATATCTATAAAAGCAAACAATAGAAAAGAAAAGAATTTAAGTAGATCAGAATGAAAAAATAAATAAATACTTAGAAAAACTTGACAGGGAGGATGGCGTGTTTGCTGCTTATTTTTGGAGTTCTGGTTTCTTCAGGAATTCGTTTCGCACGCGTGCCTTGCTGCATGTTTCGTTGGACAGCCTCGCTTCTTGAAGAGTAATTTAGTGCCCGCCCCAAACGACTATTTTTGCACTACTTGAAGTAGCTTCCAAAACATAGCTCAGGAATGACCAATCAGGTTTTCTGCCCTGAAATATTTAATGTGTGTGAGTTGAGGCGAATGTTTGCGTGATGCTTCAAGATGCTCTTGGTAGACCAGGTAGCCAAAGAGAAAGTCGACAAAAAATATCAGAAAAACTGGCTCCGAACTAGGTAATTACTAGACAGCTGTAACAAACTAGTGTTTTAGGAGAACTTTAAAGGGTTTTAGGGAGGAGACAGGTGGGAATAAGGGGAAATGTTAGGTAATTTCTTAGTCCTCTGCAATGTCCCCGGGCAGGGTACCTTCGAGCAAACCTTCTCTGAAACTGTTCAATGTGCGGTCTTTAAAATGACTGTTGTTGAAATCCACACACCAAAGTTGCAGAAACTATAGCCCGTGCTGGGGCATAATGAATATTGTCCATAATTAATACTCAAGAGGGTATGATTTTTACCAGTGGCAAGTTTGAGAGAAAACCTAGAGCAGATTTCCAAACTGACTAGCCATAGGCTAGCGATGGTGTTAGTCGGCCTATTTGCTTTTTAAGATAATTATGACCAATGGGACATTCATTTCTTCGAGCCATTTATTATTAGTTTAAGTGAAAAGCAAGCCATCTTTGGTGTCGGTTTTGCTTCTTTAAACCCAGAAGTTGAAAAGTGCTATCATTATATTAGATGAGAAATACCAAATTACCTTAAGGCTTGCGTTTATTTGCTTTTTTGTAACAAATAACAATAAATGGTAATAATTATCTGCAGTTAACTTTTGGCAAATGTTCTTTCACAACATTTTATGATTCGAAAAATGAATTTAATACAATATTGAGGCGAGACAATAATACTTAGTATGAATTTTCCAATTTGCTTAAAATTACTACGTGACTAAAATATCTCATTTTCAATTTTCACGCGAGTTAAAATACAATAAATTGTTTTTGTGATACAGAAATACACATCTTAATATAAGTAATAATTATCTTCAGATAACTTAAGGTGAATGTTCTTTTACAACATTTTGTTTGAAGAAAGAATTAATATAATATTGAAAAATAAATTTCTTAGAATAAGTTCAAGAATTCATCTTTTAAATTTTCTAACAACAACAGGGAACACTAAATGCAAACAAGGTAAACATAATGAAGAAACTTTCAGGTTCATCCTTTCAGGTAGAATATTTGGAAAATTTTACGTAAGATATTCAGTTGACAAAAACTGGACGCTCAACATTGTTGATATGTGTATCCAAATTTAAGTTTATTTGTTCAAATGTATCCAGATGTAGGCGACAACGATGTTACCAAGTCGTTGTGTAGATGTAACCGGCGATTGTAGTCTGGATTATGCATGATTTGACTTCCGTTTTTAGAGGTTTTTCTATGGGGAAAAAAGTTTTTCTTATAATTGATGAAATATTTATTTAATATGTGCCACAGCACAGAAATGTATTAGGTTTTCGATTGTTTTACTTAAAATGTAAAATTTCAAGTAAAAAAACGTCACTCAACAAGCAAGGGATGTTTATGATTGAAGGGACACGTAACTCTCCACCGTAAACCAGCAATGGTATTGACGAATTTGACTTTTAGGGTTGGGTATTCAAAGACTTTGCATCCAGGCACGTTTTCCTGCTGTACATAAACCAGAACCTCCCGCTACACAGATGGAACATGTCAGCAAACTACTCTAAAAAGTTTTGAGAAAGTGAAATTCCTATACGTTGGGAAAATCTGTATCTTTGTTTGTAGCTACGTGGCGTAGAGCAACTTTCCAAAAGAAACATATATATATTCCAGGGAGGAAATGGGGCTAGATTGACCCCAAAAGAGAACGAACAAGCTCGAATGCTCCTAAAACGGATGTTGACTTTACGGAGATGCGATTTTTGACTCTGCTTTTATTTGAATGCCGATATGCGAAACCCCACTTGCTTATGCAGCATTGTCATTTCTATTCATAATGGTGCGTTTTTTGAATATTTCTTCCAAGGAAGATTCGAAACTGTGTCCAGGTACTTTGTAGTCTTTGACGTTGTTTCATCACTGTAAGCATGATGAATTTGGCGCTATCCTTCTGCCGCAGAATAGACTAGTTATGCTCTACATTAATCTTTGGTGAAGTCAGCACTACATATACAAATGTTTGTTGTAGTATATGGATTGTAGACCGTTGATGCATTAGGTCTTGAAAGTGAAGTGGAATCCCTCAAGCATTGGCACCGTAGCCTTAACTTTATCTACGCTTTATAGTGACCTTATCTATGCACTTAAGCGGAAACTGTAAAATGCATGCAGTGCTCAGCCTCTAAAATGTTAACATTTATACATGTTCACTGTATATATTTTCTGTCGCCACTGACACTGTGACAGTGCATCACTGCATTAAAGATTTGCTAAAGTTGAAAAAGCCTGATTTTATGGTGTTTTCGGTGTAATTGCAAGCATGCTGCTCATTTTAAACATAGCAGGTGTGGGTTTATGATAGACACATTCCATTTTATTAGGCTGAAAGTTCTTTGTTTCGGTTCATTTTGCAGTACTTAAGAAGAAAATAATTCTTACCTTTAACGGATGGCAGTTAAAAGTATTGACAAATTCCCTCATTTGCGACCCATTAGTCTTTGATCTGATTTTAGACTGAAGTATGATTTTGAAAAAAAAAAGATCTTGTTTGTTTTGTTTTGGTCATTTAATTGTAAAGTTAAACTTAATGACATGCATGTTTTGTAAACATGGCATTAAATAATACCGGTTTAACTTCTTGTAGTAAAATATTGGCCTCGTACACGTGCACTGCCAATCCAGGGTTGGTTTGAGTCCGTTGAACGTAGGCCATCAAGACTATGATTTTCTGGGTTTTTGTTCCAAAGTTGTTTCTACATTTTTTCTCAAAAGCTCGACTGCAGTCTTCCAATTTCCTTCCTGTAGGAGTTATACAAAACAGAATTTTGTCATGTTGTTGTTCATCTAAGGACACAGAAAATAACTTTCACCTTTTATACCAAAAACCTTGTTGGCTAACAGGTTTAACCAAATCGTATTGGTATATTTTCGAATTCAGTATAACAATGTCATTTAACCCGAATTCATGCTAAAATAATCGCACCACGAGCTGGTATATTTTGACTATAATATAATTGACTTTTGAAAATCAGCATTGAATTAATAATGGAAATGGAGATGGACAGTATGTAGAAATGCATTTGTCAGCTTTCGGCAACATTGACTTGAGAAGAAGAATGTGATATCATGATAGATTTACTTTGGAAATAAAACTCAATTAGGCTTAAAAGTTTGATTAAACAACCTACAGCACAGTTTTATTTTTAATGAATAGGACGACCCTGCATTCGCTTTAAATTACATGTCACAGTATTCTGTTTGGGCTTTGGGCATCAATAACATTGCGACTGTATTGATTACGATAGCTATATGCTCTCATTGACTCGTCATTGCTGGTTTTGTTTTCTGTTTCATAAACGTTCTTCTCTCCAAAACGTTATGACTCTGCCCCTAGGCTGGCCCACATTGTCATTCTATATCTAACCAAACACCAATTTCTGCGGTATATTCCACCTGAGAGTCGTACAACGTTGTGATTGTCCACCAGGGACCATTATCAAACGCTGCGAGCAATATTAAACTCGATTAGGGGGACATCGAGAGAAATAATTTTGATTTTAGTAGCATAAGGATGGAAATTTCGAGGCATAGTTTTCATAAAAGGCCTAAATGGGAATACAACATCATGTATTTTGAAAAGGGGTTGTTTTTAACCCTTTGACTACCGAGTTTACAGATTGGTGTGTCCTCTAGCATTTTCAGTTGTCGCACCGTGGTGCACTAATGAATAAAACATTGCAACTGCCAATAATCTAATAATATACCTTGAAGAAATTGGCAATAAAATTCTTCACCGAGCTTGTTATGTTAGATATCAGATAGCCATTAAAACTGGTTTGACCATCAGGGACCTGTTGTGGAATATAATAACAAGCAAAAAGATATTTTTTGTTCCTATATTCATCGTAATTTAATTGGTTAACCCCATACGCTGTATAAGTTTCAAATTCACCTTATATAAAACAGTTCAAAGGCCCTCCAGAACAATAAAAAAATTGATATGTATACATGGTGACACAGAAGATTCTAATTATCTTCCAGAATACATTCACTATAATACAAATTACATATATCAGTAAAAACTGTATAGAAGCAGTGCAGTTGTGCATTTGATACCCAGCTATTTTATTTCTAATGATTTAATCATGAAACATTAATTAAAAGTCAGATCTAGTTTTGTTAAATGTATGCAACCTTGTAGTGGAAAAAAGCAAGATATGAAATTGTACTTGATGAATTGAAAGTATAAAATACATTTGCGTGTGAAGCTCCATGTAGACTTTATGAAGTTCCCATTTGTAATAATTTCATATATTCGCTACAGATAAGTCGGAGATTAATTGTACCAGCAATGCATTCCGTACCACTGTGACACAATATTCAAGTAACGTGCCATTTATTAAAATGTAAATTCTACGTAAAATTCCTGAAAGCCATGGACAGCTATAAATCTATACAGAATACCTTTTAAGTGCTGTTAAATATTTCAGTAACTATCTTATTCATGGTGGCACACTATTAATTTATTTATTCGACGATACCTATTATTATAGCCACTTAAAATACTATGTAGAAATGGGATTTACATTAAAAGATTTAAGGAAGTCCCACTTTTTAAGTTAAGATCACAGGCACGCTTTGTTGTGGATCGATATTATTTTTTTTTTATCGAATTAACACAAATAGCGAAAGAGAAACTGTATAATTTACTTTTGTAATTCATAATTAATCAGAACAACTGTAGTTAAACACAAAATATAGTATAGTTAAACACAAAATTTTAGTCCAGTTGATGAGTCCAGTGAAAGTTAGTTTAAATAAATTGACGGGCTGAGTCAGTCAGACCTAGGACATGGGGTTTGACATTTTTAGCTTAGAAATTCGGCTTAAAGGATCACTAGATATGTAAGGAATTTGTAAGACCTGGTTTTAAGGGTTTTCCAAAATATTTGGCCGTGAATTTCCAATAACGTGTATGCCAGGCACGAAGGGAGTGAGGACAGCGGAGGTTATAGCGTGGTGTCCCCCCCTCGTGTTGACAGGTTTGGCGGGGTTCCATGCTTAGTAGCATTGCTGACAAGCCGATTTCCCCGGTGTTCCCGTAGTAGCGGCAGCGTGATGGCGGACCGCGTTTGCGCGGCGCTGATTACCTGTTGATTTACGATGCAAACTATCCATCAGGGTCAGTGTTGATGCATTTTTGCCTTCACCATGGCCTCGTTGCAGGTGAGGTGCATTGCACCACACTCTAGAGACGCGTGTGCACCTCCACTCGCGCCCTTGGATTCGCGTGTGCACCTGGCGTCGGCTTACGTGCACCGTCATGGCAGGTTTTCAGTTTTTAGAATTGAGGACCCTCGTTAATTTCGAATCATTCTAATTAACGGTACTCGTAATTAATAAGAAGACTTCGTGGGGGCCCGCATATGCTTTGCTAGCTTGAAGGTTTCTTGAGGTTGTCAGAGAGTTGGCGTAGTTGCGTGTTAGGTAGACCTGTTTTGACCAGTGATGTCCCGGTGTCCTGGTCAATATGAGTTTTTATCCCAGTAAAAAAAATTGTAAAGAAGAAAAATGAAGGAAAATTAAAAATAATCTGGCAACACTGCATAAAGTCTCGTAGATCTGTTTTGTTCTGGGATGTCCCGATGTCCTGGTCAGTATGAGTTTTTATCCCAGTCAGAAAAAATGTAAATAACAAAAATGAAGGGAATTTAAAAATAATCTGGCAACACTGCACAAAGTCGCGTAGATCTGTTTTGTTCTGGGATGTCCCGATGTCCTGGTCAGTATGAGTTTTTATCCCAGTCAGAAAAAATGTAAAGAACAAAAATGAAGGAAATTTAAAAATAATCTGGCAACACTGCACAAAAATCTCGTGCGCTATTATCACTGCGCAGAAAGTCTCGTGCATTAGTAGCATATACAAATAGCAAAATAAAAGTATTAATGGAGTATCACATAAATGATTATGTACTAATTGGTAACAATTTTTGTAATTTTCCTAAAAACATGTATGCATTGCTTAAACAAAATGTTAACTTGCCTGTATTTTTAAGACCATGTTCCAAATTTGTTTCTCTTCTTTTCATTTGCAGTTCCGCATTGATTATTTTAATTGGGTTTTGCTTTTTAATTGCATCAAGGGTAATTATCATTAGAAAAAAATAAGCGAAAAATGTGTCACATTTTATTTTACCGTAGTAAGCAGATCGTGAGAAAAAGTAATCCTACTTTGGGGGAAATATATTTGCACAAGACTCTTGTTTGTTTCGATGATTTCTATAGGGATTTTACAGTTGCATTTATTGACGTTCTAGCTCGTGGTAAAGTGGAAATGCTATTGAAATTAAAAATAAAACTTGACGGTTGATATTTTGCTTAAATCACGCCATAAAAATAAGTTTTATTTGTATTTATTTGTGGAGGAATGAAACTATTTCTTGTACGTGACATTATCATAGAATTTAGCATGCCGTTTAACATCGACCTGTGATCTGCCATTGAGGACAGACATCTGAAACTTAGTTATTGTTGCACCAATTTTATTTAACGATCCCATTATCCTATATTCATCATGTAATTTATATACCATTTGAGACTAGTATCACTCTGGTCTTTATAGATCTCATTGCTGGATTATTGGATGATAGTTTTGACGACATCATAATAATAAATACAAATAGAGTAAGCAAGTCAGTAGGAATGGCAATGTGAGATCCTATACACTGAAGTGGACAAAAACTTAAACGACGAATTGGTGAAATTCTTCTTTTATTGTCAAATCTATATAAACATTAACATTGTCGCCAAACCAAATAAAATGTTTTATTTATAAAAATCTGAGCAATTTTCATGCAATTTATTCATATTAAATGGAGAAAGCGATACTCTGAAGTGCGAGTAAACTAGTTCGTTTGTTAATGAAGTTATAAAGCTTTCACCATGCTCGTAAATATTTTAGGATTTAAGCATCTTTTGCGATTAAAGCTATAACCCGAGGTTGAAGCGCTATAAATATTTATGGGAAAAGCTTTTTACATAGTCCCATGAAACTCTGGATTGCAAACTTGGAATCCATTCAATCTCCCATGAATGAAATCCATGGCCTCGTTCACCACTAAAACCGTCATTATGTGAAATGCATGGCCAATACGATATGATGATGCCCGCATTTTATGGTAATGAAGGTTTAGTTGCGTACTTACCTGGGCCTATTGTACAAATAGTTTTTTTCGTATTTAATAGTTTTTTTTCATGGTCATACACTGTGTGCTTATCTAGTAAGAATTGCTGTACAATACCTGAAAAACTATCAACTGACTAGCTATACATACAGCGTTTTACCACGGTTATTATTCAAATTATGCATGGGATATACATATAATAAAAATTGGAAAACACAAATGCGTAAAAAGGCATAGCATATCCTTTCAAAAATAGAGCATGCTAAATGCTACCTTGAACTTATATCTGTCAAAACAATATGGTACAAAAATTCCCGTCATAAATATATTATTTTTGCTAATAAGATGCAGGTTGAACCCTATATATAGCAATATTCCTTATTATTGAAACCTTGCTGTCACAGTATGTACAATGTAGACGTATATGCAATATTAATTATTTCTCAATTAATACACCACTGACACTGCCATTAATCTATATTCTATATGTAATCCTGACATATGTTAATTAACATTACGCTAATTAGTAGTCACGCTATCCGCTTAATAACAATCGAGCCTGCATACAAAAAATTGCAGAAAAAGTAGATTTATACATGTGGATAATGTCGTACTATTGATCCTCTTCTGGAAATTATAAGATTATCGATAATTATTATACCATGTTTGAAACCTGAATTAATTGCCAAAATCAAACATTAATTTGATGGGGTTTATGACCTAGCGAACGGATTTTTTTTTGTCGTAGTGTTTTTTGTACATTTTTCTTCATTTATTTATATCCATCCATAATCTATTTATTTTTAAAGCTCTGATATCCCCAAATTCTAATCAGCAATTCAACTAGTGGTCTGCCTTCTAGGTATTTGCAAAGTCAATTTTTAATACTTAGTGTAAATTGAAGTTTTCAGGTCTTTTTCGGTATCAAATACATTGTCATTTTACATGCTTACAAGTGAAATTAATTTATTCAGTTATTTTAATGATAGCAAATTTTAATAAAAAGTTTAATAACCTAACGTGTAATAAAATATGATCAGAAGATTAAAAAAATCAAATTTCTTTTGATAATTATAGGCAATCAAATGTATAGTAATGCATGCCCATGACCTTTTTAATTAATTTATTGTCGTGTGGTAGTCATTTACGTTTCTAAGGATGCCCTAAACGAACTACACATGAGCATTTTTTTATTTTTGGAAATGACATATAGTCAAATCGCACAATAAATTAAATGTAGCTAATTTTGCTCATAATTCAAAGCCATGCTCTTATCCTATTTCTATTACACTAGACTACAAAACGAGTGATGTCGTATTAAGAACTTTTAAGGATTCCTGGAATGATTTCAAAGTAATTAAAACGGTGGTTCATAGGCTGAAATTGAAACTCAATATGTATAGGCATGGATCAAAACCCATTTATAGTTTTAAATATACAGCTGCCTGAAGGCATGAATTTGATCTTTTTTTATTTAGTTTAATCATAAATAACTGTACGAAAATACTCTCTATACTATAGTAACGAAATTTAAATATAGTTATTTTCACAATAGATTGCTTTTAAAGGAGTAGATGAGGTGTACTTAGTGCTCATAAACACATTTTTTGTGTGTTGATGATCTGGGGGTTTAGATTGAAATTCTGTGTTACAGATTTGAATTAGAAGTCATAACTGAATGTTAACAGCTTTGAGACACGAGAAATGAAACAGGTTTTCCAGTTTTATGTTGTTAATTATCAGGCTGTTTTTATATACATGTTTTGGATTTATTACCAAGTCCTTGTTTTGGTAATAGAAAGTAATTTGCTTCCATTGTGGATTTCTATCACTATTTTTTTTTCAAATCGAATAAATAGCAATTTTGCTATTGAGTAAACTGTAGATATTTTTTTTTTCATTTTCTGTGTGCACATAGTGTTCCATTTCATTTTTAAATTCTAACTTATGTTGTCGACAACGAGATTCGAGGTTTTCAATCGTCATCCAAACCGCAACGTAAAACGTGCAGTAGTGGTATGCGCTGCCAGATTCGATAACTATGTCCATAACTTTTTGGATATTTTTTAACTTTATGCTATGCATTCCAGCTATGTTTTGAAAGCACTGGCATGGAATTCGATACACCGTGAAATCTGTATTTTTTCCATGGCATCAACAGTCAGTTTTTTCCTCATTTGTTATTTTATTTTCACTACGTATACGTACAGTGAATCTCTGGATGGATGGAAGAATTTTTCTATATCTCGATGTATTGTTCTTTTTTAAACCAACGCTCATAATTTGGCCAATGGGGAATGACATACGTAACATGCCGTTGAAGATCAAAGACATTCGTTCATGAAATGAAAATTCAATGTTGAATTCTAAGTGTAGTTTATTGCAGGACATGAAATAAAATATTTGTGGTATACATGCAACATTGCGTACATTGGTCGCTATATAAATGAGATGGAAGAAGTTGATTGAAATTGCAATGAACAAATAAATATAAGCAACTCAATAACAGAAAAATATTGAAAGTTGGGAAACAAAGTAATCGGATTTTCGCTTGTTACCAAGTGAATTACTTCATTATTCAATAGCTTTGAAGCATTTTGGGATATTAAAAAAATTTCAAAAAGGACATTTTTATGAATATTTTCTTTGAATGAAACTTTAATAACGTATTTTGAAAGTAAAGGCTGTAGAGGGTAAAGGTTTGGGAGGATTTCGTAGGACCCCTGATTGTCAGCAATCATACCATAGCTAAGTGCATTGCAGGACAGTATCCCCTTTCTTTTGGGTGGGTACGTTCATGACCGAACAGTATTTCGGGTGGGTGAACTGGAAGATTAGATTTCCTAAAATATCAGTAGTTTTATGTTCTGGGTCTGTAATTATCAATCTGTTAAAAACAGTGATAGCATTTTTGTTATAACTATGATTTTACATTGCAAATTTGCAGAACATTTTATCGATATTGACTAATTGGTTCAAGTAATCATTGAGTACATGGCAGAAGTACAATACTGAAGTAAAAAAAATTACTCTTATCTCCATATATCGTCCGAACATATAGAAGTTGTTTAAGTTTTTAATTTCCTCCGAAGTAATGGCAACATTTAGAAACTAACGTATTCTGACATTCTCTTTGCTGACTTTTTCGTTACAGACACGATTTATGTAATTTTAAATTGCATTACAATTCTAAAATTGAATCGCTTTGCAATCCCGTCAATTTCTTGGCGAAACATTGTGTGTTAAAATTGCATGAATTATCCCAATCAAAAGTTATGATTTATTAAACAATAACATTTGAAAGTTAAAACAGAAGCAAAAGCGTTCTGGACATTGCGGCGCCTCAAAAATACCGTTCTGGACACCCTGTAGGCACCTGTCATTAACAACCACATTCATCTTTTATTAGGTATTTTTTGTATGAAGCTTTTGGCAGTCGATTCACTGTTTTCGTGTAACATGCACGTCTGCAATTTTGCCTGTAGGGACGACGATAGCCAGTCATCCACTCGCGTGCATTGCCAAGATATCTTGCTGGGATCTTATCAGAGTATTCTGGTCTCCGATAAAAATGCCCAACACTCATCTGAAAACCATGTTTACATGCAAAAAAAAAACATGCTCGGATTCGGAGGTTGTACTTTCGTAAGAGGTACACAAGTCCCTCCATGAGTGAATACGAATTTAAAAAAAAAATTAAATCGTCGGTAGCAGGTTTGAGTTAATATGCTCGTTTCCATAGAGGGATGGAAGGGGTAGGTACACCTTGCTGGAATGTTGCTCACAGGTACACAAAAAAGCAGGGGTGCCATGGGTCACTCACGAACAGATAACAGGCTGAGCTGGCAGTACCAAAGGTTAATTCCGAATGAAATAGGGGGCTTTGCAGGAAATCCTTGCCAAGCTTGTTGAACGCCATGCGGGGGTGGATAAGCCTTGCAAATAGGCCGTGCAATTTTGGACCTGAAGTGCAAGGTCGTTCATTCATTCCTAGCTTTTGTATGATGGATTCGGCGTGCTTTTCTGTTCACGCTTGTTGCCGTTTGCAATTGGATTTTCATCCCTCGACCATATTGGTTCGGCTTGTGCTGCATCTCACCTGCTATTTTTCATTCGATTACATCTGAAATTGCCTTCCGGCGGTTGTTGAGGTGGTACCTGTTGAGGAAAAACCTGAAACTATTTCTTGGTTAAGCTCTTAAAACCGTGAAAACTTGGTAACCACGTAGGGAAATTCGACAAAACGGAAGCTGTTTAGCATCATCTTGTTAGGCTCTCGGCCATGGACTAAAAAATTGTAACAGTGCTGGTGGTTCTGGTGTCATCAAAAGGCATTCGGAACCTAGTTCAGAATTATCCGGTGAAGTCGGTTTGGTTAAAATTCCAGTAAAATTCTGGTGAATTATCACAAGTATTATAAAATTCTATGATTTCATCATTTAACTTTCATGGTAGAAAACACTTGACTTTGAAGATAAATATCAGTGAATAATGTGTATATAGTTATAAAACTATCAGACTTTTAACCTCAATTCCCTTGTCGTAAATATTGTGTTGAATATTGACTGCTGAAAATGTTTGCGTGTAAAATGTACACGTTAAAGACATTTACAGATATACGAGTATCTGAAATTCAAATCATTAAAATGTCAGCTGAATTGCAGTCAATTGCATTTGATTCTGAGAAGTCAGTGTATGTATGAGATGCTGCAGTCATATAAAACTTCACCGAAGTTAATCTTGCACCTCAAGTCCATAAAAATGGAACGTTTATCTGTAGAAGACATTCTGAATGTACATGTATGATAAGGCTTTGGAAATGCTTGTCCTGGTCTATATCACTTCAGTAATGGAGCTTCGATCGGTTGACTTTTCTGTTTATTACCTACTTTTCAGCTGTAAATTCACCTTCCATATTCTATGGTTTTCAGTGTTTATTTTTGGAGCATGGGGATTTTTAAACCTTGGTGAGAATACAACATCTTATGTTTTCTGTCCGTTATTTTTGAAAATATATCGCGTGTTTGCTCACCGCAATTGACCTGTACAGCTCATTTTGAAAATAATTGCATCTGGTATTAAAGAATTCATGACCTGAGGGCTACCTCATCTTCACTAACCGCCGAAGGAAAATGGCTGCCGACGGCCATTTTCAATTAGGAATCGAGGGGATGATCGGTGATGAACACGATTTGGAGTTTTTTTTGTTTTTGCTACTATAGTAAAGTCTCTACATAGTAGCACAAATTTTTAATTTTCAACAAACGTTTATCCCTATTACAATGCACGTCCTATGGGCAATTTGCATGCACGATTAGTGCCCGAAACGATCCTCAACGCATTTTCCATCCTCCGTTTTCCTTATTAAACGTGCTTACTATTCGTACCACGCATTTCTGCTACTCAAAATTCATTCCTTTTAATTTATAAGCTATAAAAGCAGTTAATGCGGTAGGTGTTTTAATAATTCCAATTTTCCCTGTTGTGCGAACTTAACGAGTGGATAATCGCGGCCCCAAACATTGCTTTCTAATTGGCCCACCTCAGTGGTTGGTAAGTATAGCCATTCCTGCGCACACACACGATTCATCGTGATTCAAGTTGAATTCACTTTTGCCAGATTTGGAGGGGTCAACCTGCAGGCGCATTTCAACGCGAATTTCATATTGAAATGTTCAGCATTCCGCGGTTTTATAATGCCGTGTTTCGGCGCGAACGTTTTTTTGCGCTAAGTTCTACGTAATTTTTACATTATGAACGATCCTCGTCGAATTCATCACCCAAACAGGTTACATCCATGTGTAAAACAACGCCACAGGTGGCCAAAAGTTTTGGCTCATTTTGGAACCCCCTTTTTGGACAATCGGCCAGCTTCAAATCTAAACTTTCCCGCCAATAATGTAAGTCAAAAAGCGCCCCTTGTCTTGTTTACGAGTAGTTTAAAATTGGCGGAAAAGAACAAATTCTTTGAAATTTAGCCACGAGTTTACATCAAGTCCCTTGGGTCTGTTTGTTTGTTTGTTGATTTTTAACGTTGGCCTATTTCTGCAACACGAGGGCTAAACACCAACGCCAGGGGATGA
>JAQGBW010001698.1:0-23837 GCA_034698625.1 Julus scanicus | reverse complement strand
TTTTCACTTTAAAATAGTAGATTTTTTAAATTAAATTATTATTTGAATTTTTGCACTCACAACTTGCCTATCTCATGGTGTCAACTGCTGGCAGCGTGTGCAAAATAACGGACATTTAAAAAAACTTGTTTATTAATTTTTAAAAAATCTACCATTTCAAAGTGAAAAACGACAATCGAATGTCCTTGCTGATCCATCAAGCCACCCGAAACAATTCTCACCCCCACCCAAACCTCCCTCATTCAACTGTGAGTATCGTTGCAAATCCGACCCATTGAAAAGGATAGGGTTGTGATCCCTCTTAAAGTGAAATTTGGAGTAAAATGATGTGGGGCCATGTTGAAAATGCAAAGTGGTAGTTTCCTACACCACCAGTAGGTGTTGACCTGGAATAAAGACAAACTTATTTGAAGAAGGGATTTGGGCATAGGTATACTCTATAAGCATCCCCCCATGCTGTTCCTCACCTCAGCTGTTTAAGGGTTAGACATATTATAGATTCATTAGAGGATTTCTAAGCGGGCTGTGCATCTTTCCTCAGCCTTGGACCCCTGCCAAAACATGGCCAATCCAATGTCAAAAGAAATATTCACGCGGTGGGGTTAGTGACAATTTCGAAGGTTTGCCACGCTCTGGCAGCTCCTTGGCAAGTCGTCGGTGGGCGAAGCAGAGCCACATATTTTGCCAAAAACCGCCAAAAATCGTTCGCCAAAGGAGTGAAACTGCGATGGCGAAGATTATATACGGGGGATTAAATGTAAACTTTAATTCGGATTACAGCATTGAATTAGTCGGTGCTTTTCAGCGCAAAAACCTTCGTTCTGCTAAACTCAATGCCATCTGCGTTATTGCATCGAGCCATATTAACGATTCAAGGCTATGGGGGATGATAACACTTCCTAATTCTGTACCCAGTGCCTGGTTCTAGCTGCATGTACCCTCGAGTTTTACGTTCACGTGCCTACTGCTACGGTGGTGTTGGTGTTGCCAGTTGGCAGGCAAACATTGTAGTCCCGTGCGTGCATCAGCGTTTCAAGCTTTTCCAACTTTTTCTCCTTCGAGACTTGTCTCTTTTGGAATGCATTTGTAATGTCAATTCTGTTCTCTGATTATTTACACAGAGATGCACGTGGCCATGGAAGAACCCGATCTGGAGCCATGCGACCTGTTTGTGGACATTGGACTGCTGATCATCGAAGGTCGAACCCCGCTTCCGACGTCTAGAGGATATGGAGAGGGACCGCATTGCCAGCCCATGTATCCAGCAGCAGGACAAAAGGCCCATGGATGCAAGCCTTTGGATCCTCAAGTAAGTATGCCAAGGTTTTAGTTTACGATTGTCACACATTATGATGAAGGACATGTGCACGTTGGGATGTTAGGACAGGAGGGAATTCTGTGGACAAAATATTGGAAATGCTAAAATGTTCAGGGATGGAATGTGTTTGTGTTGAATAAATTGGGGGGGAATGTGATCTGAGAGTACTTCGGGTAGCAGTCCGTGTGGAAACTTGTATGAGGCGATTTCAAGGATTAATGCAAAAGTGCAGATGTAACAAGTGTTTACATTATTTTATTCACCCCTTGTGAATGTCTGTTTCTCATCACATCTCTTCATTTGCATGTTTTTTTCAAAAATGGAACAAGGGGTTGGAGGAAGGATCATGAAGTAGTCATCAATTTGTGGCTAAACGAATTTTTTTTTTTTTTTTTTTTTTTTTTTTTTTTTTTCTGCGATGTTATACCCTCTTTTAATCTATTTATAAAAATGGAAAAAAACTGAAATTATTAATTCCTATAATGTTTATATGGGAAACTAGGTTACTTTCATATTGTTTTTTTAAGACAAGGGGACATCCCCAAAATGCAAATGGCCACTGGGGTATAACTATGGCTTTATATTGATAATCGAGTAGTATAGGAGTAAAATTACAGAATAAGAATCGCGTTTTCGAATTTAGGATTTTTGGAGGGGGAAGGGGGAGTCATTTGTGCGTCAACTATAGATCCCTTCTTTTCCAATCCACCCTTTCAAAAACGTTCTGTTTATTGATCTGTTGAGGGGAGAGTTTGAATTGCTGAAATTTGTCTTGTAGTTTGCAAACCCATGTTGGGAAGGGAAACGTGTTGAGAGAGTAAAATTTATGTATGAAGCTATTATTATATGATTTCTGGTTACAGTGTTACCAGATTTTAGGTGCGATGAATAATTTGCATGTACATACATATAATCATTTCATGACAACTTCTTTTTAAATTTGAAAATATCTTAAGATTCAATACTCTCAGTCCAGGTTTCGTTTTAAAAATTGCCAGTTTCCTGCAAAATACAAATGTTAGTTTGGCATCGCTTTTAATAAATTTTGCAAGATAGTACATGTATTTGAATTGATGTGAACACTCCTGACATATTTTCAATGTAGGTCAAATTATAAGGTTTTTTTTGTTTATATAATTACAGTTTAGAATGAAAACTGCTTTTGTGTGTGCGTTTTTGCAAACATGCATTTATTTTACTTAAAAAGAAAAAATAAGCATTCTTATCAAAACTATGCATTCAGGTTGAAATGTCCATTGTTAATGGTTGAGGAAATAGAAACTGCCAGGCTTCTGTAAGTTCATGCCTTGTAGTCTTTTAACGGTTAATTTACTTGCCCAATATTCGTTCTTTACAAAACCAGCTTTTGTTAGCTTTTGTTCAATTGCCGATGTGTTGAGCATCTCAACATGGTCTTATTTTTATCAATAATGCTATAGACTTGTCAATAAAAATCGATTTCTAGTTTTCTCACCTAGAAACACACAAAGAAAGCATTCGCATTCATTCCCAATTATGTGCTGGCCAAAAAATGTGTTCACGCTAATAACAGGGTGGGAGCTGTTGCACAAGTGCATGTAAAATTATCATGGGTTTCAGACATCTGGAATCATACCATCTGGATTTTTACTTATTGTCTACGTGTACGCTATACATGGACACTTAATAAAGGGGGCATACTCTGGTACTCTAGTTATTTTACATAGTTGATCTGCAAAGCATGATATCTTTTTTTCTCCAGGTGGAAGGAGTTATGAGTACTGCTTTTTCATAAAATTCTGAATTTTTCTGTTTATTTTTTACATTTTAAAATATGAAAAGAATTCAAAATTGAATGGAATGAATAAAATATTGTTGTTAAATAATACAGAGCAGGTGAGATCCAGTTTTCTTATATTTTTAAATAGTTACCAGCGTTAATCTTTCATTTCTTGCAAATTCCAAGCAAATGCTTGACATGCTTTAAATTTCAGGACGACAAAGAAACGATATCTTTGTTGTTGTTTGTCTAAAATGACTTATTGGGATACAGAAACAAACGAAAAAGGGATTTCAAGTGGGAATGCCATAAATTCTTAAAGTGCACTTTTTTACCCCAAGTGTTATCTTGTGCCTTGCTGGATTTGTTCATCTGCTGTGGTAAAATGGGCTACCGAGTTAAAATTAGAATCTCACTGCAATTATTTTGCAAAAGCTATGTTATCAGAACCAAATAAGGAACTTGGCCCAGAACGCGTTCTATTTGAAGCCATTATTGGGAGAAACGTTTATGGACGGCCATCCTAGGTCTAGTTCGAACACCCACACTTTGGCATGGGGAAGTCATTTAGAAAATTTTTAATGCAAGGTACAAAGCATAAGAGTTACTTTGGTTGAACTGCCCACTTTATTTAGTTATATTCAATTGTATTCGATTTAATAAACATTTCCATTATAATGGGTCATGATAAACTTGTTAAAACATATTTTTTAATTGTTAATTTAGTGCATTCAGCAAGAAAACTTCCGGAAACACATGCTCTTACTTTGGAAGAACAATATTCCAATGTCTATAGAAGTACTGTTGTGCCCAGAATGTTGCTATAAAAACGAAAATTCAGGCGAAGCTACTGCTGGTCCAGAACCGAGTTACATTTTACTAGAACAATGGACTGTTCAGATGTTGCCACGCAGGTCTGTTAAAGACACAGTTAACAACAGGATTTGGTTTGGAGCTATAGTGTGATTTGAGTCCAATTGGCTTTTTTGTTTTTTTGTTTTAGAGCTCCCGAAGCTAACATTACTGCCAGAGCCATATTACAGGCTGTTCGCTCTTATTTACACTTTTCTCAGCTCAGTGCCTGGTATAGTGTCACAGCAGGAAAGGCACCTAAAAATGTCCTTTATCGGTGAGTTTAATAAATTCTGTAATACTTCGTTTAATGGTTAGCGATGAGCTTTACCAATTTTTTTTTTTTGTTATTAATTCTCTTTCAGAGTTTGTGTCCCCGGGGAAGTATTTTCCAATAAATTCAGCAAATTGCCAGATGAACACGTTTTCCCCATGGCCAATGTCAGTTGGAATAATGTCTTGAAGGTTTCCGTTAAGACCATCCCCAGGAGCAGTGCAATACCTCATGTAACGTGCCCACTTCACGACACTGTATCCCCGTTCTCAATGCCGTGCAGAGGGGCTAGGAAGTCACCTCCTTTGGATTTAGCTGGGAGGGATTCGCCGGACGAAATGGAGAAGCTGAGAATACAGCGCCTGATTCCTACAAGGATGTTCGATTCGGTGGTCAAAAAAGATGGGAGCCCTTCCGAGATCATGTTGGGGGACAGCTTGCTGGATCCGCCCCAGTTGTTAGAAATGTATCCGAAACGGTACCAGTCACCATCTCGAAGCGGCAGCCCAGTGATGGAAACCCCCGAGCACTGGATGTTTGGCGGACGCGGTCGTCGTGGAAGAACTCCGCATCGGCATTCCCCAATCGACGACAAGGTTGGAGCTGGTATGGAGAGGGGCAGGCATGCCTGGCGGAAAACTCAGCCGTTTGATAGGCCCATGTCTCCAAACTGTGATAAGGAGGAGGCATGCAAGAAAGGAAAAACCGCCTATTCCAAAAAGTTTGAAGCTTACGGTTCCGACGAGCACGAAGCCGATTTAGCCAGCTGCGGTGCTAAAGGGGATGTGGGACCATCGGCCAAACCCTGTTATCCTCGTTTGAACAAGTCGATGTATAAGCTAAGCTCAGAAGAAACTGTCCAATTCTTGCAGTCCATAGTACAAAGACAGCCCTTGCGGAAGAACGAAAGTAGCTCTAAACTGGGTGAAATGAGCCCCTTGGAGAAGATTTCTGCCATTTCTCCAAAACTTCGGGGTGTCACCAGCGACTGCACGAAGTCCTCATCATCTCAAGGCAAGGAGGCGAGTAGTTGCGATGGAAATGAGTGCGACGAGTTGAATGCAATGTTGCAAAAAACTAAATTTGAGAACTGTCCCTCAAACAAACCTTCCTCTGACACGAATCAAAACATCAAACGCTGTGTCTGGGTTAAAGGACAAGGTGGTCTACCTCTCTCGCCTTTGGTGTACAATTCTACTTCATCGTGTCCCAATAACCAACACAAAACGTCTGACAATCAAACAAAGTCGTCTGTGCAATACCATCCTGCAAATCATTGCTCAGGAAAGCAGATGCCGAATTGCAAATTGGCCAAACATTTCAAATACGCATATAAACAGAACTGGGATGGCGATTCAGGCAAACTTTACAAGGAAACTAACGATGATAGCCCTTTGCTATCTGGTCCACATTTTTCTACTGAGCTAGAAAAGGCCCTATCTTGTTGGACTATGTTAAAATCGACTGAAGAAGAAAATGCTGTGTGTAGACTAAGGGGACTTACCCAAACAAATACCTCTCAGTCTGACCTCATGGATAACCAACAGAATGGCAGCTGTGAAAGCTCTTGGACAAATGGGAACGATTCGTCAAAATGTATGATTCAAAGATACATTGAAGATGAGGTACTAGTTTTATCTAGTATTCTGGGCAAATAAATTCTAAATGAACATGGGCACCTTGGTGATTTACGTTCAGGGAAAAATGTTCAAATCAAGAAAAATTAATTATATGATTTTGATAACTAAATAATTAGCACATAAATTTGGATTTATTCATATTTTGTAATTAATTAATTTGTTAAAAAAAATACTGAATACTTCAAACAAAAAAAAAACATTGCCCACATTTCTCGATACTTCTTGAATACTGCAACCTTAAATTAAGCCTGTGTTTGATTTTCCTGTTTTCAGTATAATGGCAATATGGATAGTGCTTCCCAATGTCGCAAGGAAGTGCCAACGGCCAGTGATAAAGCCAAATTCCGTCGATCTCTAGATTCTGCGGCTAATTTAGTCTTTCATTCTCGTAATGGGCTCCCACTTACCTCAAGTCCAGTAAGTTCACTTGCAGTTTCTGTTTGATACATTGCATTTGGTTTATTTAAACTGGATTTGTAGAGAGGGAGGAAAAATGTTAGAAATGTGTAGTAGACTTGAAATTGGTAAGGAAGGATCCTCATGTTGTATATTTTCACTTTGCTAGGCTCCAATGAGAAAAGGAACAAGATTCGATTTTGACAGTTCTCTTAATTCAGTTTCTGCAATTAAGAAGTAAGTACGCAAATTTGAGTGAAATCAAAACTAGATCAAAAATATTACTTATATATACTCCTTTCAATGAACTTCTTAAATAAAATGCAGGGTAAAATCTCTGTTGAATAGTGCCAAATGTGTGTTTATGGATTTTATTTATGCAAAACTCACGTGGAAATCTCGTATGTTTAAAATAATTTTAGAGCTTTGTTTGAGAAAGAAGATGTTATAGAAAAAGAAGAAGCTCAAAAGATATTAAGTACCAGCGCTCCATCGCCTGTAACAAACAATAGCAACCTCCTGGGAAATTTTGAGGCATGATATATGACAAATTGTCCAACGCTATTTATTGCTTTATTTTACAATATCAAGTATTTAAAATGGGTGGTGAACTTTTGCAGGAATCTGTATTAAATGGAAGATTGGAACCAGTCAGCACTGTCGAAGGATTTACGGCTGAAATTGGGGCTAGTGGTTCTTTTTGTCCACGCCACATCATACTGCCAGTCACCGTATTCTTTTACACTCTTTCGGATGCTGACAAGGTTTCTACTCCATACCTGGTTAGTATACCATAAAATGAATCACGAACATGGAAGACAAAGAAATTAAATGTGTAGCCTTGCCATTATCTATTGCGTCCTTTGAAAACTATTTTATTTTGAATGTGGCATCAGTGTCAGACCGCTAAAGTCAACTTTTACTGTTTGTCCCGGTTTTGTTTGTTTCTAAACCAAGGATCTGTTCCTTATAAACAAAACAATGGGATGGTTTAAAAGTAAATATTGGGTCTTGAAGCAGTGCTTGTAACTTCTTTTCCCATTTAATGAAAATAAAATTGTGATATTTAATGGGAAGTTAAATTTGCTAAGTCATGCATGCATTTTCCAATATATGGAAGAAAAGTGGGATTTCATAAGGAATTTTTTAAAGAAATACAAATGTCCCAAGTAAGGAACTAAATGTTTATTTGTTATTAGTGTTTTATTTAAAAAATGAGATCATGTCATTAAACTTGTAAATTTTAACAAAAAATATAGTCCTATTGCATAATAATAAATATGAAAAAAATATGCCTAGAATAAATGTTTAATGTATTTCTTGTTTAAAATATTATATTTTAACGTAAATTTGTATTATTTTATTTTGAAGTATATTAAAATTGAAAATAAAATGAAAACATCTCCGTTTACAATATTTCGTTAATATTTGAAACGTAGCCAAAGTAAAGTACAGCAAGCACAAATTTGACAGAATTTCTTTTCAAATTTAACACCTTTGAGCATGAAATTCTTGTTCAAACTTTGAATTTTTCCTTTAGGGTCATATTAATCTGGGTAAAAAAGGCTACCATGTGCCAAAGAGTGGAACCATCCAAGTTGTAAGTATGGTGATGTTTTATGAATAACTCGGCATAATTAAAAGTTTAGTAATGTAATCATTTTTTGTTTTTCCTGCAGACATTATTTAATCCTCATGGAACCGTAGTGAAGATGTTTGTTGTCATGTATGACCTTCGAGACATGCACTCACGTAGCCAAACATTTTTAAGGCAAAGGACACTTTACATGCCAATGGATGCTACCGATGAAGATCCTGATGCAAGAAAATGGTTACGATACCTCATTCATTTAAGGTATGAGATTTAATTTTCCCCCATGTCTCACGTCTATTATGGCGATACTTTTTTTATTACATAATCAAATCTTAATTTTACTGTTGCAGATTCGCTAGCTCAAAATCTGGTCGGATATATCTTCACACCGATATTCGTATTGTAATCTTTCGAAAGTCTGATATGGATGCTGCCACTATATATGGCAAAGCTGCTTATGAACTTCGATCCTTCACCCGGGGGCCCACGCAACCTCGATTTTCTCCACGTAGGTGATAGAATAAGGTCAGGCAGAGTGCATTTGCCGGATATTAGGTACCTAAATTTGGTCCGCTGTATGGTAAATAATGAGCAATAGAATTATGGGAATAGCGAGTTACGTGTGTAATTTTAGAAAGAAAGTTAACTTCATTCAGTTTTAATTGATATATTAACTATTCGTGTGTGGAATGGTATGTGCAATCAAACATTATTAATTAAATGAACACTATAATTGAGCTAAGTAAAACAAACAAAACAATTTAAGTGAAGTTGGAGGAAACATTTGACTTTTGACTAAGTTGCAATTTTTTTTTTTTTTTTTTTAGTTTACATTTTAGGCTAATGATGTCTACTTTTTGACAATTTGTTTCAAAAATTAACATTTAATTTTGTATTAAAGATTCCATTCAGTTAGTTATGTTGATTTGTACAATGCCTGAAGGAGATGCATTCTTTCCCAACAGCAATATAAAGTAAATTATGCATATGACTTTGTTTTATTGTCTTAAAGGTTCGAATTAAATTATTCATACATTTTGTTAATATAATTGTGGCTAGAAGTTACTTTTAAGGCAAACAGTGGTTAGAATTGTGTGTGCTAAATGGTACAATGTATAAGCATGTAATATTGAAGTCTAATAATTCTAGAATTTTAAAATTGTCCAGTTTCACTGTTTGAAAATACAAATGAATCTAGATGCCAGCTGTTTATGTATGCTACTCTTTACATTTTAAAAGTTTTGGTGAATCTTTTGACTACTTGATGAAAGGGTTATAAGCATGCATTTAGAATAGCGATGTTCTTATTGGTGCTTTGGACATTAGTGTCTCAGTGGTTGAAGATTAAATGCTGCCTTTTAATAAGTTTTAGGAAAAAAATATATCAGGTCTGATATTAGTGTGGAGATGCAATTCTAAAATTAACACAAAAAATTTACAAATCCCCAGATTTCTATTTCTGTTTTCTTTATTCTGGCTGGTTGCCTTTGTAAATTTTGTATAATCTTCAAAATTCTACAGTCCATGACATAATGGATGACAAAAATATCTGTCATCCATATCTTGACCCATTCCTGAGCACTGATGCAATTGAGTTAAATTTGCATATCATAGTGCTGCGAATGATAAAAACATGTTTTAGTTTAAATTTTCAAATACTATTTTAAATGCTGTTTGTGAGGATTATCAGCACAAAGAACACATGAAGACATAAGCCCCTTTATCACTGCAACTAGAAACCAAAATACTTGTATTTTAAAATAGTTATCTTGAAGATGTCGACATATCTCTTGAATTTCCATTTCTGCTTATTAGGCAGAATGACAAATTTTGATAAAAAAAAAATAAACCCTTAATCCTGAGGTGCTTTTATTAGACAGTATCAGTACATTTCAAAATTGTGGATGATTATGGCAGTTCTTGGCATTTCAGGATAAAAGTTAAATATGTTGCTTTTTTGTTTGTTTAGTTAACATACCTAAACTAATGCCGGTATCATTGACAGTAAGGGATAAACAATAAGATGACATTGATTTTTGTAATATTTTCAGTTTTGTGATCTTTGGATATACACATTCTATTTATTTACTTTAAAATATTTTATTGTACAATGTTTTGTTTTTTTAACATTTGTATGTGTATTTCAAAATTTATCTTCTGGATTCAACAAAGTAAATAATACTGCCTGAAATAACATAAACTTTGATAGTTTTCAACTTGCGTGTGGGCGCCCTACATTTGGAATTGCAATTTATTAAAACATATTCGGTTTTGCTGACATTTAACTATTTATTGAATTGATATGTATATAAACAAAAATGTATTTTATCACACAGAAGGCGAGATTAAAATTTGATTAAATTTATCTAACTATTTACACTATACAACAGCATAATTTCGGCCTCAGTTCTTTAATTGTAGCTATGAATTCATATGTATCATAGCCTACTAAAAGATTGTGTTGCAACCACACACTTTAAATTCCGAAATTTTAATGAAGAAAAAGCCCAAAGAACATGTCTTCCAGTTGAAATTTCATTGAGATGCAGCTGCTCCTTTCGTGAATTAGCTCATTTGCATTGTGGTTTTGTTGTAATTTTGCTGGTGTTGGGTAAAGTTAGTTCACTGTAGCTATACTACGGTAAATGCATAAGAGTAGGACAGTAGGTGCCTTTGTGTTTTGTTGGCAAAGTATCATGCCAAGCTTATCTGTGACTTCTATCCTGATTTTAAAATATATATTATATATATAGTAAATATATTTTCTACTGATAACCCGATTGATGTACAGCCAGTTTTATTCAAGAGTACATCTATAATAATAATATTTGCTTGTCTGTACAGTATTTTAAGTTTTATTTAAATTAATCCCTAGTGATTAAGCCATATTATAAAGTAATCTTGATATTGCTATTTGATTCTTACTTTACAAATGAATAAATTCATGTATGGAGAATTTTTGCGTTGTGTTTGTAATTTTCCACTACTTCCAGTAATTTGCAATTTGGCATCTATGCCAATTTAATTGGATGACAGCAGCATAGACAATATATTTTCTGGAGTCACATTCAGGTTGGTTATTGCAATTATTCATTTCGTTTTTAATAGAGGCAGTGGCATTAATATAATTTTAAAAAATTAAAACATTATTATGTTATACTAAATTTAAAATATGTTTAAAATGTGCAAAATATATGAGTATGCATGCATAATTTAGTGAGTTTTATTTATATAAATATTTTACATTTCTTTTGAGATTCCTAACATTGCCACCCAATTTGAAAGGTAACTCTTATTTTTTTTCCTGTAGTTTTAATTAATAAAAACAAAGATTAGACAAAAATCCATGACATAATAAAGAAAAAAAAGATAGACAAAATGGTGAGCAGTTAGCAGACAATGTTAACACACCAGTTTAGGGAATATGTAGGTATGTTATCTGACAGCACTGTTTATCGAAACCAATCGCGCATGCGTCAAGAAATTCCTGGCTTCGAAATTCGTTGTGCCTTGGTGCTAGTTTTAATCGTTTGTTTTGGTTCATAAATCATCTTTCCAGTGTTTTAAAAATGTGATTTTCTTTAAAAATACAACCTGGAATATATGAATAACACCTCCTTAAATGCTGCTAATCGTGTTAAGTATGTAACTTAAATTTTGAAACCTTTGGACGAGGGTTGAAGCATTTTGTGTTGGAACGCTTCCTGGTAACCATGGGAGAGGAACTGAATCCTGCCATCGTTCAAAAAACACAAGAATCTCTCGGAAAAATCATAAAGAAACCCACGTTAACTGACAAGTTATTGCGAAAGCCGCCCTTTAAATTTCTACATGATGTTTTAACGTCAGTAAGTACATTTTTTAAAATAACTAATTGTTTATTAATTGCAGTTGTCATGCGCCTTCTCAATTGATTGCATTCCATTCAGAGAAATGCTATAATTAAAATTGTATGGTATTGTCTTAGGTTATTAATACTACGGGGTTTCTACAAGGCATCTACACTGATGATGAACTGCTCAGTGAAAACATAAAAGATAGAGAAAGCAAAATTGCATTTTTGCAAAAAGCTATTGATCATGTTGGTGAGCTAAATCTTTTAGATCTTATTAATAAACAAAATCTTGCGAGCACCTTTAAACATAACCAAATTACATGCGTTGTCTTAACTATTAAAAGTTTCGGTAACTGGCGAACCTCTAAAAATTCGCCCCTCAAAGACCATTGCTGGACATGAAGCGGATAAAACCAACGAATTTCTACAAGCTTTATCTAAAGCCATTACACTATCTGTGAGTTTTTTGCTTCACTATAACAACTTCTATAAACAACTATGGGTATAAGATTATGCATTATTTAAATCTATATATTGGCGCTTTTTTTTTCCAGAACAATAATTCAATATCTAGTCCTGTTAAATCTTCAACTAGAAGTTCTACTAAAAAGTCAGAAAAGAAAGATACAAATGAGCAAAAAAAATTGGACAATAAAGACAAACAACAGGTGAACATGCATTGTCAAGTCAAGAAAATTTATTAAAACTTTGAAAATATAATTAATACGATAATGTAACCATATGCTTCTATTAGAAAACCTCTGTGGCTGAATCTCCGAAGGCTTCTTCAAATAAGCCACGATCCACTGACAAAGCGAAGCAGGATAAATCATCGAAAACTGATCCAAAAAAGAGTGAAAGGGATCCTGGTAAAAAGTCAGAATTGAAGGAATCTTCTCGAAAACCAGATCCGGAACTGGTGAAGAAAAGAAGCTCAAGCAAGTCATCTAGTCTCAATAAGGATAGCAAAAGCAATGAGAAAGAAAAAATCAAAAACATTGAAAGCAATGAAAAAGAAAGAAGCAAAAGTAGGGAAAGATCTCAAAATAAGACCAAGAGCAAATCTACATCAGAAGAGAAAAATAAGGTTCGCAGAGAAAGCAAAGATATTGGCAGAAGTAGGGACAAAAATGCAGCAAAAGACTCCAAAAAAATAAGCAAGCAAAGTTCTCCTGAGAAGAAACTTCATACTTCTGCTTCACCAAAAAAGAGCCCAGTAAAGAAAGCTGAGGAAATTGATGAGGAAATAAGCGATTTTAAACAGGTATTCTTTTTTGTGATTCGGTCTGGTTCCGATGTTTTAAATTGTGTCCATGTTTATTTTGCATGGCAATGGTTCCTATGGTATAACTTTTTTCTTAGATAAATGATAGCGAAGAACCAGAAGCAGTTCTATTGGGATCTGAACAAATGACCAATGGAGATGGCGAAGCCATGTCACCCAAAAGGATTCAAAAACCGTCATCTGGTACATCTTCTGCTACACGTGCTCTCTCTGGGCGTCCTCCTACTGGACTCCCTCCTCATTCTAAAACCATGGATGGAGTTGCACCCAATTCTAGTAAGGCTTATAATATTCCTTAGCAATGAGAATCAACCAATCTTTATTTCTCCATTAATAAAAAAGACCATCAGTAAATAAGTTAAATAACTTGTTGTCGCCAAACTTGCAAAAACTGCAAGACCTGTATGAACTGAGAATGTATACTTGGGCATGACATATTTAGAAAAAAAAAACATGTCATTTTCAGCAGAGGAACCAGAGGCAGTAAGTGCATCTCAAGTAGAGCAAGTTAATGAGCCAGAAAGGGATACGAAGAGACCCTCTACAAGTACTATACGGAGGTAAATCGAGATTTACGCTGGATCATTTCTGAAGAGCAATTTAAAAGATGGCAGTACTATTTGTAATTTGCGTTGAATTCTTTTATATCTTCTGAAAGAGCGTCAGCTAGACCACCTACTGCTCGACCAGCAGCTCCAAGAGTACGGGTAGTGGATGCTGCTCCAGAAGATATACCAAGGTATTTGAATATCGAATAATATATTTATTTATTATGATTGCTGTTATCGTTGATCTGGCTTGTTACATTTTTCAAAGCCAAGAAACTGCAAAACCTGTGTCGAATATTATAATGGATGACGCCACTGCGCCTGATAATGATGACGACGATGGTTTTGTTGTAGAAGAACCTGCTGCTCCTGAGCCATTAGAAGACATTCTAGTAATTACCGTAAACTACTTATCTTAGCTTTAGGAATATGGAAATTTCATTTATGAAATTATGCATAACATTTCATTGAATACCCAACAGAAATTTGAGTGATATTCTGCTTATGAAAAATTTACATTTTGTTTTTTAATTTGTTATTGGTCATGATTTTTGAAGGTATTAATTGGCCAGTAAATTTTCATTCATAATTATGTTCCAGGTAAAAAATGGTACAAGTGTAAAGGATCTGGAAGGAAAGACTCACGGTAAGTTGTTGATAATCTAGGATTAGTCTTGTTTGGTCATCAATACATAGATAATAATTTAATAATTTAAAATTTCATTCCAGGAAGTCTTGTAACTCAAATAATCGAAACATCGAAAGATTTGGAAAATGGTAGCCGACGCCCAGGCACAGGATTCAAGCGCGTGGAAGTGGTAGGTTTTTTGATTTTGTATCTTTGCATTGGTAACTTCATAATGTAACTTTGGGTGTTACATCTTTCGTTATGCTTTTCAGGATAAATCCTTGTTATCCGATTCGTCCAGGAAGAAAGATAGAGAATTGTTTTCACGGGAAATGGATAAATTAAGGGAGAGTGTACAAACGTTAACCAAAAGTGCTAACCCGTTGGGAAAGTTGATAGATTATCTGCAAGAAGATGTGGATGCAATGTTTAGGGAGCTTGAGATGTGGAGTGCCGAACGACGAAAACACGAGATTGCCTTGCAGAAGGAGGAAAGGTAAGTGTGCTTACGTGCATTTTACATCTTCAGCTTACGTACTATAGTTTATGTACATTCGATTTGCACAACACTTTAGACTTACTGTTTTAGTTGCAACATTCAATTAATTCACTTTTATTTACCTGTGTCTTGGCAGCAAGATTGATTTGAACCTGGATCGACTTCAAAACGACCTTCACGAAGTTGAAGAAAAAATTGAAGACCAAATGGCAAAGATAAGTGCTGTGAAAGCCAGTATAATCCGGAATGAAGAAAGAGTTCAAAAGTTGGCAACTGCAACAAGAATGTGATATGAAACAGTTAGTCATTATCTATTTATTTAATTGCTCAAATCTATCTGCCTTGCATTGAGGAGGAAAATTGCACAATTATTTAGAGCAGCACATCTGCTTGCCTTACTCCCAATTCATTTTGTGATACAAAGGTTTCTTTAAGGTGGGTATCCACCAAAAGAAACTTACCACATAAAAACATACACAAAAAACATACACTTACAAACATTGATGTCTCCAGAAGTGTTTGCGAACAATGTAGGGAAAACTGATGTTTTTCCCCCACATTTTGATGTTTTTTGATGTGTCGTAGCGATCGCTCGAGAGGCGTTCCGGATCAAAGGAATTTGCAACACATGTTTGGAAAAACATGCTGAAAACATTGTTTTAGTGTTTTTTTGTGTATGTTTGATGTTTATGTTTCTTTTGGTGGGTGCGTAGCTTTAGGGGTGGGGAAACAATTTAATTCATGCAAAAATTATTTCAGTGTTCCAAGGAATACACTAAAATTAAATAACAGGGTGTCCAGTCATCGAAAAAAATCGATACATGAAAGTATGAGGGTTGTAATTTTAATAGTGGCAACATATCTCTAGTATTGTCGTAGAACGGCAACGAAATATGGTTTAATAATTTTCCACGAATTTACCATATACGGCCATATATATTTTTAGAGATAAAAAATATCACATATGAGACATACTATAGCATGTTTGGCCCTATATCATTTACTCACTGGAGATATGCCTCGAAAAAAAACGCACTGGCCCAAAGTTACGACACATGATGGGGCGACTTCGGGACAGATATTGATGGGAATAACCCTGCTACTGTTAATCAGAGTAAAAATGATGCCATGTTCGGAAAAATCAAGGCGGTTCTAATTGACCTGGTCAGTTTAGGGTCGTAATTACTGAACATGCTTTCAGAATGCCAAAAAAAATTACCAAAAACTGGCCCAAATTATTCATATTTTATGGTATTTTAAAAGTTCTATGAAAAATGTAAACATAGTTTTGCATTTTTTTTAATTAAGTTTTTAATGTAAACCAACTATCAACCTTAACATCACCCTGTTGTGCCTTTTTCTCTAATTGTGTTTATTTCTTGACTTAAGGGGGATTACAACCCAATCCCTTTCAATGGGTAAATTAAGGATAGGTTTGGCTTAGTTTAGTGCACAGAATTCCGCCACAAACCTTGGAATAAGTAGTTTACTTTCATTATACACACTTTATAAATGCAGGAATACAGGATGTGTCAAAACATTCTTATCCATTCAGGGAAATTTGCTTTGATCTCAAACCATTGCCGCCTTCATCTTGCCATTATAATTGCAGAACATTTGCATGGCTTTAGTTCCCAACAAAACATATCCACATCCAATTTAACCAGACTTTATATGGTGCATTTCAGAAAATGTTTACACAACGTCGGTCGTTGCAGACAGATATGTGCCTTTTTTGTATATTTCTCAGCGACCCAAAAGCAGTGAATCACCATGGCAGCTGCAGCCATGCCTTTTAACCCCATTATATCCCACTAATTTTTCACTTTAGAATAAATTTCTATTGTAGATTCAGTAATCTTACAATCTATTTTCGACCTACTGCAATTTGTAAAGTACATATCTTTTTATTGAAGTTGATGATGGTGCAAATTATGCTTTTATGAACATTCCCTCTAAACGCTAGCAATGCTCAGTTTTGGTTATGCACGAGAGTGACAAAATATTGGACACATATCACACTTTTCCCTCAACTTAAGTCACTCCTGATTTAAAAAATATTCATATTGAAATTCTTCATTTAGGTGCGCCAAACTAACACTTGCTCGTTTCGTTTTTAAGTTATTTATTTGGTGTAACAATTTATTGTTATTGACAGTTGGAGATAGGTTCCACCTATGTATTATCAATAATTACACGATGCTGGATACCTAATTTCAATCTTGCATTTTTTCATTGATAAGATGAAATGAAAATAAAGCAATTTATATGGAAATTTGGTTGTTTGCTTATGTATATGTGTTTGGCCATCAATTGAAGTGAAATTAAATTTTTCCCACCAAATGAAACTGTGTGTATTACATCAATTTACATGCAAAACCAAATTTAGTCATACATCCGGCCATTATTAATTGTCCATAGGTGGTCCCTTTATGATGTGTATACATGAAAAATGTAGGCTCGTTATAGAATGTTGTAATTTATTAAATTTATGCAACAATAATGAAATCTAAATACATACTCATTATTGTAAAAGTCTATCATGACTCTTGAAAGCAGCTTCATGGATTTTTAACACGATTCAGTCACTAACATTGTTTTTAAAAAAATTCTCTATCATCATATGCGCAAAAAGCAAATTTTGACATGAGTTTGGAAAATTTCTCGGTCACAGCTTTAAATTCCGAAAATATTTAAAAACGATTAATAATGGTAACCTTAGATCTGAACCTACATATTTTAATTATTGTTAAGTTTTTTTAGAGGTAATGGCTAACAAAAGCCATTTGTGTGACATGCAAGGTGAAGTGACAACCTATCAGTCATTTTTTAAAAACCTCATTATTTAATAAGACGTTTAATTTAAAAATCGGGCATCTATTTATAATGCGTTAATAATATCCAAAGTGACATTATTATCCTCCTCTGACACTTGTTAGATTAACACTAAACAGGAAATCTGGGGAACTTTGTAATAAGCACTTTACAAAATTGTATAATATTCAATGCTCTAACAAATATCTAGCAAAATTTGCTGTCAGAAAAGTGTATCGACCTTGTCATACTAGATTAATTCAAACAAGTCTTAGTCAGCAGTAAGTTAATTGATTTCCATTAGCTTAGCTATCAGATTTATTATTAAAAGGTGAACCAGTCTAACCAATTTGGTCTGGTGTAAATTAGGCAACAATGGATTTTCGTGAACTGGAAGGTCCCCCATTGACCCAATGGAATTTAAAAAGTTTTTCCAAACTTTCGATAAGTCAGCTCAGCTTAAATGGGATACCAAATCCATCATGGAAACGCCATTATCTGTTCAATAAGAATAATCACCGGGTGTTATGAATGGATAAGGACGTTTTTTTCTCTCTATTTCCCCTTGTCTGTTGACAGCTTTGTTGTGGTAATATTTGCAATCCAATAGACGGATGCTGTTTAAGCCAATGGGCAAAGTGTGGTCAGTTTTGGCTCTGTCCCACGTAGCATGACTTGCTAAAGTGGCACGAAAATTGCTTATCTAGCTGTCACCTTTTCACTAGAGGTTAGTTGCATTTTGCTGATCATTTATCATCAGTGACAACTAAGGTTGTGGTCTAAGTCTGTCATCGAAACTAGCAAACAATCATCATTTTCTTGGAAGGGGTTCTAATTTCGTTTCACTTTCAGAGTTAATCTCATAAGAGGCACTGACCAAATTAATGATTCTAGGTTCTGAAGATATAGAATTTGACTTTGCTTAGTCAGATGGCTTCCGGTAGACCTTAACTGCTGATTCGACACAACACAACCAGGATATTTGTACAAACATTATTTTATATTCATTACAAATCATTGAAAATTTTCATACATTTAATGTACATCAGCCACTACTACCGAAAAATGTCAATAAACACTTATTTACATGAATGTACAGTATATAAAACATTAAAACAAGAAAAAATACACAAAATGCAATTAGTTACACATTTTTACGTTTCCTAAAAAAAATACAAGTTTCAGATATGATGTAATACCAATTTATGAATATGCGTTTTTTAGCTTTTCGCAAACTAACGCAACTACTTCAGGATGAACCAACGCATTCAATAAATTGATTTTGAATTCATCGTCCTCATCTTCCTCAACATCGCAGAAATCTAAAATTTGTTTCTTTTTCCAACAATAAGGTGCTTGTGGAGAATCTGTTTCATTCTTGAGAAGTATATCCTTTATAAAGTCAGTATATTTCATGGGTTTTAAAACCTTGATATGGGATGCAAATCGTGACAAGATGCTTTCTAGTTTCTCCTTTGGCTGTCTTTTTGCACTCTTCATGGATGTGCTAATGGGTCTTTTTCCATTTATATTTGCTTCGTAAACTTCTTCCGAATCTTCTTCTGAATCTTTTTTCGAGTATTCTTCGCCTGGATATCCTTTCAACTGCAGTGTATGAACAAGACATTCTTTAAGCGCAGCTTTCACATACGAATTACATGTCCTTAGGTTGGAGTATGACTGTTAGACGAAAAAAAAAAAAAAACATAAGTGCTTATTTATAAGACCTAGTAAATTCTTACATAGGTAAAATTCAAATGATAATAGTTCCCCAATTTAAATAAAATGTTTGTCTTTTATGTAAATCAAATCATAATAATTCCGCCAATTAAAAAATAGAAAGGTGAAACTTAAGTAAATAATTTAAAAATAATGAAGACTTAACGGATTATTTGTCAAACAGCTTGATATACCGTATTTCATCGATTTTAAGTCTAACATTAATTTCATTATCAATACAAGTAATATAAATTTCTTAGAATATCTTTAAGAATATTTATCAAATATTTTTATTATACCCAGTATTTTAGAGATGCTTAAGTGGGGGAAATGCATCTTAGAATCGATGAAATGGGTAACTGTTTGATGGATTACAAATACAATTATGTGTTAGAAAAGTTTTTTAAATGCTCATAAAAACATAATTTATTCATAAAACCTTTTTGACATTTTATTATCCAAGTTAGGTATAAAAACAAAATCAATTTATGTAACAAGAAGAAATGCAGAATTTTTATGTAAGTAAATAGAAACCCTGCCTTTTCTAAATAATTGTCATATATTAAAATTATTAATAAATTTAATAAATTATAGGTATGTAAGACCTCGTTGGGATTCAGCAAATTAAGACCCTCGTCTTTCGTATGTGAGGACATGTAGCCTGACAGCACCGTTTTCGTGACCGCTTCTTCCAAACGCCGTTCGTGATCCACATCCTTGAAAAGTCGACAAAAACTTGGCTTACGAAACATTCATTTTGCGAAATTGTGCTTCAAACGGGGTAAGAAAATATTAATGTATGCTAAAAGATATTTTTGGCACTTGAAAGGCCATGTGTCATTTATTTATCACAAGTTTGGGCACTTAAAAAAAAAGTTAAGGTTATTGCTTTTTAATTGCTCCAATTGATGTACCGCATTTAAAGTGGGATTTTATTTGTATACAATATTGATCTGAAGTTTAGTGCCGATGACAGAATATTACGTAATTTTCACTCACCAATTTAGTCCAATTATTAATGCTTACACTAGTAGTCAAGGATTTAACATAATGCCACCACCTATGAGGAACGAAAAGTACATCACCTGCTTCTAAGGTTATAACATGGGGAGATGCTTGCTAAAATTACCAAAAATAAGAATTTAGAGGCATAATGCATAGGGTAAACATAAAAAAGCCTACATTTTTTTTTGTGGAAAACTAATGTTATGATACAGCAAGCCTACAATTACCTGAAATTTGGGAAATTTAGAAATGTCCGGATCATCGATATTTACTGATGAAAACACACTGGACTCTTCAAAAGGTACCCGCGACGGGTAAAGGTTGTCGGTATCACTTGGCGGAAAGAGTATCCATCGTTTTCTGAAAACTCAAGCCATGTTAGCATTGATAGTTTTTTTGTGAATTATCAAGGACCTATACTAACACATTTCTTTAGCAGATTTAATTTTTTCACATAAGTGTTAGGGGTCTTTAAAACCAATCTTTAAAATGCACTTACTTTCCCATTATTTGTGCAACATAATTGCATCCATAAGTATCGCTATGGCATGGTGTGTTACAATGGGGACTTCCAATCCAAAGAGTGCTTTCTAGCCCACCACGGCAACTTAATCCTAAGTTTCTCCAGTCTAAGGTCTGCAATGCAAGTAGTTTTTTTTTTAATTTAAAAAACGTTACATGTCAAATTCAATTACCCTTTGAAAGAGCTACAAGCCTTGCTAGAGGAGGCTAAATAAAGCAGATTTTCTTTGGAAGCACTTTAAGCAACGCACACTTGGGACCTTTCACAATGGCTTTTGTTAAATTCGTCTTGCAAAATGTTCAAATATTTTGTTTTATAAAAACAAAATATCCACTTGAATTGTTAAAAATTGCAAGTTTTGGCATTATTACCAACAATACATCCAACATGTGATAGATATGACAAATGCCTGCTATTACTTACATCATATATAGGGTGGTCGTCTGGAAATAGATCTATCATGTACTTGTAATCTGCATACCCCCAATAAACATCACTATTGATGTCCGAAAAATTGGTAACATTTTCAAAGTCAGTCTCTACAGCATCTGTGTTATCTTCTGAAATTTGCCTATTCTGCCACTGATTAAATTCTTCGAAGGTGGAATCAATGTAATGGCAGTCTGTTTCCCAAAGGGGGTCTGTTGGTACAGTAAAAATAATGGTGGGGGTATCAGTAAAGTCGAAGATAAAAAATGGGGTTAGATAATAATGAACGGATTTTCCTGTTATGGTAAAATAATGAAGCGTTGCACGAAATAGAAAACTTAATAAAGGATTTTATGTCCTTTATACCGATTTCTTTTGCTGTAACTAATTGATTTAAATTTGTTACAAAAGTTAGATCCATTCAGTTGAACACGTTTTTTGTATTAATAATCGTTAGGATCATAATGTATTTTATGTGGGAAGAGTACAAGGATGAACTCGGGAAGAATTTTCCCACAATTTTAATAAATGTGCCGTATAAAATCGACAAGGACATTGCATGGGCATAGGGCTTTTTGAAAATAACATTTAATAAAAGGATTTATACCGCTCTTTGGAGGCTGTCGAATATTTCCAATGCGAAACCGTACTTTCTTTTCTTCCAAATTCTGGGACCAATCTTGGAGCGTCCATTTTAAAATTGGCCAGTCTTCAATCATGCCTTTAAGAACTACAGGACGGTCCAACTCCTCTAGAAGTGATCTTTTTTCAAGAATTGCTTTCAAAGCTTCGATACCATCGTTGAGTTCCAACAATGAATCCATTTCGCTTTCCTAATAATGATTAATTTTAAATTTTCAACAAAAAAACCTCAAAAAAACATTGCATAATGATCAACATCTGTGTAAATATTTGGCAAGCTTTCGGTTGATTGTTTGTTTTACATGCGATTTCAAATCATCCTATCCCAAAAGATTAATAGTGGTAATGATAAGATAAATTACATCTTTTGAGTGTTTATTTGCGGCGGCAAAATGTTTGAAACTGACATTAATAAAAACAACAAAATATAAAAAATTACAATTTCTTGGAAACGACCACTTCAACTAAAAAAAAGCATCATTTGTTATAACACATTACGATTTTTTTCAAATGGTAGTTTACGAAGGCGAAGTCACGATTTGCAATTATCTTTATTCTATCTCTAAAGTAGGAGTTAAACATAATCCAAAGATTATAAAATCCGTATTTTTAGGACCAGTTTCTTTGCTTGTACATCCTATTTTCCAAAACTATATGAGCACTATATGAACTTTGTCAGTCTTTACAGCCTGTTCTGTTCCCTTTTCTACATCAGATCAGCTAGCAGATGTTTCTTAAAACTCATTCAACCCTTTGTCCCCTATTTTCAAACATTTGTGCTACTAGGAAACCCTCCAAACTGATCCTGGCTCGAATTCAAGGTTAGCGGATAAAAACCATAATGCATATCGTATTTACTTTTGCTTGCGCCATACGAGTAAACACACAAAGTTCATCATGCAGCATCACAAACTATAAATTAATTATTAGATATTAATTATTAAATGTGTCGCTCATGTTTGTCCACAGTAATAGATCCTGTTTTTATGTTTAATAATGTCCAAACATTAGGATTACAACAGTCGAAAGCGCTGTTAAAACAGGATATGAATTCATATATTCTGCATATAGAATTGTTTTTCAACTCATGGCACACACAATAGCGCCAATAATATCATTGCACAACATCATTAAGTTATTTTAAGAGATTTTTTCTAATGTTTCATATGTATATACAATTGGTACATCGAATATAAATTGTAAACAAAACAATTATTCTCCAGCAAAAAACTAAATTATTCCAAAACCAAAAATATACTCCTTAACATTTTTTCATTTCCGGTTTGAAAGTCTTAAAACAATTTTTTAGTTAATGTCATCATTTGTCCCTGACATTGCCAATATTAACTTATAGAATCTCCATAAGTTGTTAATCATATGGCTGGACCAGCTGTGACATTGAATGTACACAAAAATTCTGAAATAAGCAATTTTAAAAATCGTGAACTTGTCAAGAAAAAGTGTATCTCGAGGTTAGCTTTTACAATATAATACAGATAAGGTTGATAAATTCTAATCATCACTCAATGCCATCTATATAAAAACTAACAACGAAAGTAAGATTACAACAGTTTCTATTTATAACTGCACATTTATTTCTGAAGGTGTACTCCAATTTCCTATAGATTAAAATATTCTTCTAGCCTTCTATAAAAGTGCAACATTTATGAAAAAAAAAGTACAATTTGCACAATTCCTACAATAGTACTTTTAATGACAATCGAAAATTCAAATTAATTACACTTTCAAAAATTCAACATATAAAAATTTACCGTAGTGCAGTAGAACCTTCTCAAATTGTGAAATTTTTCGTAAAATTTCAATGTAATATCCTCTTTAACTCCTATCAAAATTAGTTAACTCTCGGTTAGTAAACAGATTTCAAATTGGGGCAAACATTTCTATATATAAGCTTCACGGTAAAAAATGCGAAGTGGGGCAACTATAGTTTCGAAATTGGCGCTCAAATTTGAGTTTGACCATGAACAAAACGAGTTTATTGGCCGGTTGCACCAATAAAGGTTAAATAAAAGGTTAGCTAACCTGAGGTTATATAAAACCACGAGTTAACCTCAGG